>JAOTAV010076512.1:0-12921 GCA_026546445.1 Cyclargus thomasi | reverse complement strand
TTCAAACCTGCTTTATGGGACTCATTCGCTAGTCGAGTAATGATACGTTGAAGGTTTTCCTCTGAGGTTGCAATAAGTAAGTGTCAACTTCGGTTAACGTTAAACTTGGTTTAAAATATAAATATCGTGTTCTCAACTCTGTATCAATATGATACATGTAAATAAAAAGGGCGAAAGTTAGTGAATAATTTATATTTCAACTTACTTAATTTTTAGTAATTCATCTAGCGGTATGTTTAAACTGGCGCAAATTGATTTAAATTTGGTAGGCTTCGATCAAATACCTTTGTAATACTTCCAAGTTGATAAATGGTACCCCACACCTACGTGGGATTGAGTCTGCTGAAATGGAATATATGTTCATTGATATTGTATAGACAGGTTGAATAAAGTTTTACTGCAGAAAAAAAACATAATGCTAAAATAATAGCCAATTTGATTGTCCTAAACTCAAATTGGTGTAAGTGGGCCTCATAGATTTTATATTAACTACTGATTAACAGAGCAAGTTATATAGTGCTTCTGAACTAAGGTTAGCAGCTCTTAAATATGTGAATTTTAAATGATCATGATGAAAGAAATGATCGAGACATCCCGAAATGCAGTAATAAAATACATTGTAGGTATGTGTACTATCGTAAAGTAACCTAGGATACGAGATTGACACGCGAACACGATTGCGTAGAGGGCACACTCGCCTATATTCGTCTATATTCGCCTTTGGCAAATTGTTAAAGTACTACGGCAATGATGCAGAAACTGCGTGAACTGTTAATCCTAAAACCGCTTCGGAAGAGGATTTTTCCAGACAAACAATAGAGAATAGGAAAATAAATCGGACTCACCATGTAGTTTTTTTAATGATATACAGGAGATAAGCGAGCAGACCGGTTACCTGATTGAGAGCAACTGCCGTCGCCCATGGACACTCGCAGCATCGCAAGAGTCGCAAGTAACGCACTTGCGACTCTTCGACTGGCCGGCCTTTATAAGATAATACGGAATGGGGAATTCCTGTGAGGTCGTGGTATCGCTCCGGTCGAGCCGGCCCATTCGTGCCGAAGCATAAATTTCCCACGGCAACACTTTATACAGCTGTTTTTACAAAAAAAAAAAACAAAAAAAAAAGGACGGCGAGTGGGACTCGCGCACGACTTTACTTAGGTCGTGCGGCAAACTTCAGCTTTCAATGTCCCTTCAGGTTTCAGTCAATCGCGCCCTTTCTGTAGGCAGTAGTGGTAGTTTTGATGACGGTACCGTCGTCAGGGCCCATCGATTTTCGCCGAACCACCAACCAACAATAAGCATTGTTTTCGAGCGCTCCCACGATACGCGACGATAACATTTTACGTCTCGCTAGAAATTTTAAATACAAAGATCGATAGCTAATTAACGTTTTGGAGTCTTTAAATGTAGTGTTTTTTATTTATATGTGAAATGGCATCTGTTGTGCCGGAGGTGTTACGAAATGGGGTGAGTTTCAAAGCATTTTTTCTATCTATGATTTATGTATTATAGTACTTAAAATAAAAAAAATTGAGTTGATTTTCCATTTTTCCGGAAAATATATATTTTTTAATATTTTTTTTTATCAAACTTATTTCAACACCATGTTCACTGGAACAGTTAGTAGTCAGTTGTAGAGAGAACTAAGATAAATATCGAAAAAAAAATTATGGAAATTTTTGAGTAATATACATATATTCTAATATTTGTAATCATAATTCTCTTCCATAAGCAGTACCTGTTGTGTCATTTTTCTTTTATTGTATATTTCTTGTTAATTGTTTTTTTGTGTACAATAAACTGGTAAATAAAAATAAAATAAATAAATAATATTTTTTGAATCACATAAAATGCTAACCTTAATGTCTGGTTTACACGTATTAAGTATATAAGTACGTAACTAAATTTTAACTTAATTTTAAGTTAATAATTGCATGTAAATAGCAAGTTCCAAATGACATGACTTAAAATTAAGTTTAACATTGAGTTAACTACTTATCCACTTAATACGTGTAAACCAGTAAGTTATTAGTAGTAGTGTAAGTTATTTAAAGGAATTAAGTTTTTCTAAAAGCAAATGAAAAGGTAACTTATTTTCTGTTGTGGTAGATGGTAAAAAATATTGTAAGCTCTAATTAATAGCCTAAGGAGATATAGATAAGTAAAGATAGCAACATTTTTGAACCGTTGACACTACATGCCCCGAACTACGTTAAAACTAGCTCTAATAATTATTACCATAGGTCAACAAATTTTAGATCAATCATGGTACATAGTGTTATTATTATGATACGTTCATTATAATATAAAAGTCGTCGGCAAGAAAGGTGTCACATCACAAAAAAACTCTACATTTGGGAAATCGACTTTCTGCATTTGATCGGATAATTGCAGTTTTTTTGTTATATAAAACTACAACAGGATTTAATTAGTTTTTTGTTTCATAGACCACAAAAACCGCAATCGCAAGTTCAGTAACTAATTGCATGTAAATTTCCCCAAAAACTAGGATTTTCTTGCCGATGGTCGAAGTTTTTTTTATATAAAAATAAGGGGGCAAACGAGCAAACGGGTTACCTGATGGAAAGCATAGACACTCGCAACATCAGGGTTGCATGTGCGTTCCCGGCCTTTTAAGAGGGAATACGCTCTCTCCCGACCTTAAAATTTGCCCATACTAATTGCAAAAATTTTTTTTCGCTTTCAGCGCCGCTACTTTCAAAGTAGGCTCTATATAAGGGACACACACTGTGAAGTATTATCACTTACTTTTGTTACACCCTGTATTTCATCTCTTTATTTTGAATCACTATAATAATTACGATCGTAACAGTCATGATGGCTCTACATTTTTATCCGATTATAATGGTGAACGCACATCTATGAGAATACGATATACGTACCAAGTAGTCTTGCCACTTGCTACTAAAGTTTGTGTTTACAAAAAGTTTAAGTTACCTACATTCCAGTGATACGAGTCGTATCTTTCGCCGCGTTCTGCTGGATCGTATCATACGACCCAGACGGCGATGAACGCGGCGAAAAAAAATTTTAGAATTCGATATACTCGTATTATAATGAAATGCGCACATTTGCCCGCGCTGAATCGTCCGCTGTCAATTTCAAAGATAAAATCACTTCGATTCATTCGGTTCTGAATCAGAATTTAGGGATTGCAATCTCGCAGTTCAGTGTATAATAATTACAATCCTATGGACTAATAGGTCTAAAAATGTTTTAATTTGTTAGATATCTGGTATATTTATATATTAAATAAACTTATACACATTTAAATTTTAAAGAGTCTAAAGCTTAACTTACATTACGGCAATGTATTATGCTAATTAAAAATATAATATCTTAAAAATAACCTCAAAATGTTACAAAGAGGCTTTGCTGTTCTACCAAGCCCTTTTTGAAAATTTATTGCAATGCGTATGATGTGTGTGTGTAATATATGTTTATATTCCAATAAACCTAATAACTAATAAAATATAGCGTTTTTAGACTTCTTAGTCATAGAATTGTCGTTGTCACTCACGGATCCCTAGCTCTGATAGATACGATTAATTGTTAATCCAAATTCTGAATAAATGTAGACTGCATCTATGCTGACATCAATTAGTAAAGTAATTAGTAAATGTCCTCCTAAACATACTAAATACTTAGGAGATAAAATAATAGGGCACTCGGCTAATGTGAACAAAGACAACCTACATATCTATTGAATGGAAAAATATACGGCCCCAATTCTGTAAAAACACGTGTTCGGAAGGACTATGGGCAGGAGCGGCATTAGGGTTTCAACTCGATGACCACTAGGGGCGACGGGTAAATTTGGGCACCATAAACCATATAGGTAGGTCATTTTCAGAGGGTCCGTGGTCTAGTGGCTACGTAGACCTTTGGTTTGCACTCGAGGGCTTGGTTCAAACCAGGGTTACGAATGTCCATGGAGGCGACGGCAGTTGATTTTCATTAAGTAACCAGTCTGCTCGCTTGCTCACTAAATATCATAGAAAAAAGACGCCTGGTACGGGGCGTAGCATTATTGATAGATTACTAAATAATTACTTAGCGCTTAGTTTAGGACCCTCCGAAATGTTTTAGACATGAATTTATAATCGCACCTACCACTGCTATTATACTATTTAACTTTTCCCCTTTTGATTATCATAGTAATAAAAAATCACATAGAATATTCCATTATGTTCTCACCCTAGTTAGAGTTCGTCTTAATACGTCCAAAATACGTAAATATCCTTTGTTACAACTCATCATAATGCAAATTATTCATTCAGATTGGGTCAAAATACTTACATGTCTAATTTTATTATTAAATTAAAATATCTTCTACTAGCTTCAGCCCTATGGTGTGCGTTGCTACTTTTGTAAAGCGAAATGGTTGGCTTTCCCTGCAGGCCGAGTCTTGCTTCAGCACTAATGGGCCGGCTCGACCGGAGACATAACACGGTATCACAAACCGTGAGTGTGTTTACCCGATACACAGCACCTCATTCCTTTTCTTTATCAAAAAGTGATCACTTGCATCTCTTCCGATGTTACAAGTGACCATGTATGGCGGCAGTTGTTTTGCACTAGGTAATGTTTATTTGCTTGCCTCCTAATTAAAAAAAAAACAGTACAGGTCTTTTTCGTGTTGAGACGCGATGGATATAATATATAATCATAGGCGAATAATAAGTTTGTTTTGGTCTATTGATTAAATTAAAACCATAATAAAATTAAGATCTCATTAGGAAAAATGAATGTGTTGTTTGAAATATAATAATAATTAATATTTTATTCAAATAGAAATATATAGTTCACACGTTTCGTTAACTTTTCGGTTGGGCAGTTACAAAATATTTGATAATGACGACAGAATAACGCCACGTACGGACGAACAAACACGTTTACATGTGTATAATTTAAACACCGAATCTTATGTATTAAATCCGCATTCGCCGAGACCTTGTTAGGAGGAAGCGATCGTTTCTCTTCGTTTTTACTTCTGTGATATCCTTCTATTGTCCTCACGTCAGACCGTCGGACGGCTTCGAAAGGGTCAGTAAAGTGCGACTGAAAATGACCGAACTAAATAGCAGCAGGAACTACAGGAACGAACGAAATGAAGAAAACGACGCTTCCACCGATCTCGTCGTCGGGAACACGGATGATGTAATTTTTTATATTACTTTTTTTTTTAATTTTGGGCAGTTTGGTAAAACAAATGAAGTTCTTTAATTTTTTTTTGTTGTAGTTTTCTTTTATTTTTTACCGGCATTTTTAATTTCACGAAAGTAAAATTAGAGAATTTTAACTCGCTCTATTATTATTTCTCTCTACCGAGACTATCATACTAATTTTGTTATTATGATTTATATTTTCTTTATTAGGGCTAACACACTGAACAACAACCCGATGTAGCCAATGCGTCATGTTTTTAGGTAATATAACGAGTGAATCAGCTAATGTTCTCTTTGTCTTCCGGTGGATCTCTCGTGCTAATTGGTGTTTATTTGTGAACTTTAAAAAGTGATCGAGTGGTCAATAGTGTCAAGTTGTTATGGCTTCGAATATTATCTACTACCCACCTTCAACAGTTTGTGTTTGTTTTGCGGTATGATTTTTGTGCTATTTTTCGGATATAATGAAATCTTTTTTTGGAGCCAATAATTTTTTGGGTTTAATTTGTGGCTAGTTGATGCGTGTTCTCTCGTTCTTTGTAGTTTCGTAGCACATCGCCAACAGCTCTAGAATATTTTTCTTTATAGATATTATTCAAATAGCTTTGTGAGAAATTCCCGAAAAACTATAGTATTTAAAAACTTGGAAAAAGTAGAGATTACATTAATTAGTACTCTATTTAATTGTTATATTTATCACTAGTAACAAATTAACGAGCATGCAACATTTTTTCAGGAATCTCTAATGTAATATTTTAATCACCGTGATGGTCAATGACCATAGTGTAGCTGTAGCGTATTTTGCGTGATGTCGGCTAATTTATTTTCGTTTGATAAGGCCGTGTAAATGATTCGTTCTTTGAATCGTTCACTCACCCCCTAAGGGTTAGTGAACGAAAACACAGTGTCATTACATCTCGTAAGGCCTAAATCAGCTTGTACTTTTCACTAATTATTAATATATTGTGCATTTTTTTACTTTCAGCTTATTAGTCTCTATATTGTACTTATTAAATTCCTTTTCAATTTTACTTTTATCAGTGAATTTCTGGGCTTCAGTTAAGCCTTTGTATTTTAGTAAAATTGCATAATAATAAAAATATTTTTCCAAACGTTTTAAAATGTTGAGGTAGGCGGGGAGAGGGGTAGGTTTTCCGTTGTTTAGGTATAATTATGATGACACTAATTCGGGAATTCCAAAAAGTCATAAGCTACGGTAGAGAGCACATCTGTGTCGTCTCATATGGCTCTTTCGTTCATTGATTTGGTTCGTATGAGTGTGCGAGTTTTAAGCCTTTGTTTTTAAATTTAGAATTATATTCCACTTTTTTTCGACGACCTCTGTGCCTCAGTTGGTAAGCGCGTTGGTAGCTTAAGCCGGGGGTCGCGGGTTCGAATCCCAATGAAGTTTTTCAATGTTCCTGGGTCTTGGCTGTGTATTAAAAATGTGTATCATTTAATAAAAATCTTCAATATGTGTATAGTATAAAAGAATGAAATATATTTCCGTTGTCTCGTACCTGTAACACAAGTCCGTCGTGTAAGTTAATACTAGATTAATCCGTTAACAATCGGCTTAGTTTTGTCAATCGTGTAAACTGCCGCAGTAGGTAATCTAAGGTATAATTTGGTCGAAATGTAGAGTTTAATGACATTAATATTACACGCTAATAAAAGGTGGCGCTCAAGTACTTGCTGTTGTATTCGTGTTATGATCTCATAAAATTAATATAAGTAGTGCGTAGGTTTTAATAAAATTATTTTAACAATAAACTTTTCTGCTTAATCTTATTAATTAAAAACACATTCTTGACGTGGAAAAATTGAAATTAAAAATAATAATTAGGAACTTGTGCGGAAATTGCAAAAAAAACTTGAACTAGGTCAACCTAGGGCCTAGGCGTAAATTTTAGATACCTACCTACTTAGGTACTTTATAACTTTATAAAGTAACATCATATCTACATTTATGAACCTACATTTTGTAATAAATATAATGTGTAACTGAATTGTGTTCATGACTGCAGCTGTCTGCACGAATTACGGCATAATATTTCATATTCAAGGTTTTTATCGTATCGATTTGTATAGCAATAGCGTATTTAGTAGAGCGGATGATCCGCCAGCAGAATTGATTTATTTTCTTAGCATTAATAACACTGAAATTTTTAATCTTTGGATATATATAACACAATTCAATATATTTTATTTCTTACTTTATTGTATGTACTAGTTTTTTGTTTAGGTACCTACAGCAAAAAGAAATCATTAAATAATTAGCACACAAAAAGAATTTTAATTTTTGAACCGCCATTTGTCTTGTTTTTGTTTTTGACAGTTCTATTTTTTAATTTTCTGCACTGACATTTCAGGTCAAAGGCCTTGATGCCAACCGCTATGCGACGAAGAAGACGGTTGCGCAGGGCATGCTGGACATCGCCTTGCTCACATCGAACGCCTCTCAGCTGAAGTATGTCCTGCAAGTTGGCCAGAAACACGAGTTCTACTATATGCTGCTCGTACTCATATCCCTGTCGATCATACTACAGGTGAGGTGGTTTTATTTTTTTTTATTATTAATAGGAAGCCTAGACTGCGAAGGGCGAAGTCGTACCAATCCAAAATATGACACTCTACATACACAATCAGAAGTTCATCTTTTTAGAATGGATAGACTTCATCCACGCAGTCACACTTTACAATCTACAAAACCTGGCATACCAGGAACCCATAAACAAGGAAGGAGATCAGGGATCCTCAGGGGTCCCTTAACAAAGGCGGATCCAGACCCCACGAACTTGCTAGAATTGCATCTTTTAACAAATTAGACGTGATAATTAGTATTCTGACCGCCCTAGGCTTCAACATCATGAACTTTTTTTCAACTAGATTAACAGTGCTTGTGAAGACACGATTTATTAGGGTTATCTAGGCCCTGGGTATTCGCTCAGTATACAGAGTTCCCAGGTGGCGATGGGCATAGTGCTCCTCTCCCTGAATCTGCTGCGCGACTGCCGCTTCCACCAGCCTCGTCACCGCACCTCCGCCCTCAACATCAACTATGGCACCACCGCCGTGGCCTTTGTCGTCACAGTGCTCAACGTCCTCGTCTCAGCATTCGATAGCTCCCTCGCTAGATATCTTGAGCTGGATTATATTTAATGTTAAATAGATTAAAGACCTTTGAGAGATATTTCTTATTGGTGTATCAATAAAAAAGAAGAGAAAATTATACATTTAGTCCGAGGTAGAGAAGGTCTATGATAAACAATCATGATGGAATGCTTTTTAAACGTCGTGTCGATCGTAGGTAATTTTTTTTTAATTAATTTACCAAGCCAACGAGTACAATCAACATTTCAGAGCCTCTCAACACTAAGCGGATTTGGCACGGAGTAAAGTGAGTTAGCGGATGACAGTGACAATAGTTTCAGGCAAACTGCTGTCAATGTCATCCGTACACTCACTTCACTCCTTACCAAATCCGCTTCGTGTAGAGAGGCTCTAACACTACACCAAACTCACTGGTGATTTGTCAATATTTATTTACTTGCTAACGTCATTTGCGTAGCTAACTATAAAAATCACCCATTATTCAAATGTGTTTAAACACAACAATATGAATGTCTCTCGAAGGTCAAATTTTCCACTTCAACCACCCGAATTGATCTCCGAAACCGTGTTATTTCTAGCTGGTCGTGGGTCTACTGTTTGTGGTGATCGGCGGGCTAGACCTCAACGATCACGCCGACCAACCCTCGGCGATTATCCTTAATGACGTCATAGTCATATTCATCTTCGTCATTTCCGTCACCAACATCGTCATATCCGCCTTTGGGATAGAATACTCAAACAGCCCACTAGTTCTAGATAGACTGAAATATATCAACAACGAATATCTAAGACGAGGAAATATTACTGCCTTGTAAATTATGTTTTGTGTCGATAGATGTTGCAATATACATGTATATTTTCGATAAATATACAATATGCATGTATATTTTGCTAAAGCAATTATTTATAAACCTTTAACCAGATTTAGGTAATAGTGTTGATTGTAATTTGTCGAACGTAAAATGGAATTTAATTTAAAATTGAAATTATTTAGATGGAAAATATTTTTAATCTTTTTAATCACCATATAAGTCTAGGTGCAGACAAGTTCAGCGATGAAATTCATATTGAAATCCTAAGACTTATTATCCTATTGTTATGAGATATTTAATAATACATTATTCATTACCAAAAGATTTTAAATTTCAAATTGTATATTTGCAATTAGATTCATTTTCATTAATTCTAGAAATTTTACGTTAACAGTTTTAAAACTACACTATAATTTATATAAATCTATATTTAAATAAATCTTGCGCGTTGGTCCATGATGCCAACCACGAAATAAAACTACGCACACAGCTATAGTGAGTTTTATTAGCAACTGTTGGTTCTAAACTTAACATTACACAATTTAACATTTTTTTATTCCGTGATGGCAACCAGGGGCTGCTTTATCTATTATCAAAAAAAAACCTATCAACCAGGGTGTACAATGTACAAGCTACAGCGGCCCCTGATGGTAACTAATACAAGGAATTGCCTACCAACTTATCTCTGGACAACTGTGATTCTCTAATTTCGTCCTCTGTGCTGGCCCATCATAGTCCAACGCGGAGTTTCTTTTGTTTTGCGAAAATAAAGCGTAATTTTTATTTGTAGGCGAGCGCAGGCGCCATGGCCTTAGTAATCTCGAGTTTGGACGGCGCGCACAGCGGCAGAAAGATAGCTGATCGCCTCTACCATGTGTCCATAGGGCTCATGACGATTGTAGTGTTCTGTGACGTCATACGAATGACCTTTGGCCTTGACCCTGCGCTCTCCGAAGAGGACTTCTATAGGAAATAGATAGGGATAAAGAAACTTGTTACAATAGGCGTTTTCTTTGGGAAAATATTTGACATGAATGTACTATATTCGGGTTTAAAAAACAGAAGACTTCGATTGGTTAGTTTTTTTTGACGTGGCCCACGTCACACAATACAATCAAAAAAAGCTCTTCATAGACACTCGTGTCGAAAACCTTAGACGTAGTTCTATATAGTATGCGCAGAAAATCTATTTTCCTAAGGTACGCAACGTTAAAGTTTTTTTTGTGTACTAATTAACGTTCTTAATTTAAACTTATCTTATGTAATGTATTGTTCTGTGTAGTAAATTACTGTCATTAAATTATATTTTGCACTTTAGTTGGAACTTTTTAGACATACTTTTAGGGAGCACAATTACGATTTCTGAAAGATAAAAGATTTTTAAGAGTTTTGGGTATCTGTACCTTTTGATGTGACACGAGCTGGTAGCGCTATGTACATTCTTTGATTTATTTGTTTTTTTGTATCCTTTTTTATTTTTTTGTTTTTTTTTATTTATTTTGTTTTTTTTTTTGTTTCTTAGGTCGCATCGGCCATAATCTGTGGTGTCCTAGGGTTTATTTTCGATATAAACCACGGTCCGGACCAGCGGTACGCCGACATATTGAACAATATCGCGCTATTCTTTAGAGGGATGAGTACTGCTACTAACGTCGTGCTAAACGTGTTCTACTCTATAGCCTACGAAGCGAAGGATTTTAAATAATCTTGGAGTTTTTTTTATTGGAATGGTGCCGAACATGCAATAAGCCAAAAATGCTGCTCATGTTTCTAAATCGCATCGATATTTAATGGATCAAATGTGTAACTTTCATATAATCATGACTGAAACATTATCCATCCCTCATTCAATTAGTAATGTTTATCATTAAAGATCTATGAGCCCTTAGAGTGATCTACAGTCGTCGTTCCAACGTTTGAAACTCTGTTTTTTTTAAATACATCAATCTAATCATGCATTCTTTAGACAAAATACCATAGACACAGAATAACATATAGGACCGAGTCACCATTTTTTGTTAAATGACCACTAAATGTAAGTCAGACACTTGGTCGTCTTCAATAATGGTCATTTTTTCCCAAAAAAAATCATCCATTAGATTGATCTATTAAAAAAACAGGATCTGTTATTAGATAAGAATTAAGATTGGGTTTCAAATATCTAAAATAATTAATGCACTATACTCTGTAGAAATTCTGTAGTGGATAAAATAGTCATGATTATCGTTTCGGCACCAACAAATTAATCTCAAATACGGCAATTATTAATCAATGTTATAGTGTGATACTAATTATTAATTTATTTTAGTGATTTAGTTTTTTTATCGAAGATAGCGCATCCTTACTGCAATATTTTAAATTATTTGTGATTTCAGTAAATTCATCATTTATTAGAAACCGGTTATACAATCGGCTTTGTTTTTTCCTGTTTTTTCCGTAGAAATGGCATACAATGTAAGAAAAAGCTAAAGTAATCGGACAGCGTACGGTACAATTAATTAGGTATTTATTATTATTAGCCATCTGGAACTAACGTGTTAGTAGTTGTAAAATCTGATCGTAAGTAACAACCTGGCTCTCTAAATATTTGTTTGTGATTTTCTTTAATGAGTCTACGTACATCATATTTTATGTATTCTTGTATAATGTAATATTAATTTGATATTAACATTCCAAATACCAAATTTAATATTGATATTACTATTTTCATGAGAGTAGTGAAGGTATGTTAATTTACTATCTAATATTTAATGTAATAAAATTTATAAATATTACCAATCGTTGTGATTTATTTTAACATTAAACACAAGCTAAACCTCTGTATGCAGCATTAGTTTTTTAAATTGGCCGTTGAGTGTTGTAGGCCTATGGACGGTTGCGTCCCCGAGGGACAGCAGCGTTCGAGCCTCCTAGGAAGTCTACAAAGCCTAGGTATACTCAAAAACATGTAAAACCTTTACTGACCTCAGAGCAAATTCATAGACTACTTCTAGATACAACTTGCAAAGCACTGGCGTGAAAATGCCCTTGCACTGTGTTACATCGCAACGAGACCCTTAATCTGAAAACAAACTACCGGACGCGACCTAGAAGTATGGAATCTAGCATCTAGATCATCTAGATTCCATACTACTAGGACGCGACTTATGGACGCGGCTGACAGCCCCTACAAAAACTTTTACGACTTACGTCTTATAGTTTGACACCTCAATGTCCAATTATTATCTAAATGCCTGCTGTCATCATGCTGCGTCCGTAAGTCGCGTCTGCTTAGTATGTTTTCAGCCACAAATAGGGGGTATAATACTAGCTTTAGAGCCTCTTCACACTAATTGAATTATATAAAAAAATAGTCGCAGGCAAACTACTGTCAATATCATCCGCTAAATCACTCACTAACTCTGTGAGTAATTGTGTTCTATGAAATGACTTCACTCCGTGCCAACGATCAAATCCGCTTCGTGTGGACAGGCTCTTACTGGCCTGTCACCACGGTACACCTAGAGCTCAACAGTCACCAGGGTTCATTGTACACGGGTGCTACACGAGTTCTCCAATTCTTTTCAATTCAATTTCAATTGGAGAAGTTAAAAGACTTTGGAATGACAGACTTTATAATAGGAGTTAATTTTAACTAATTCACTTCATAGCCCGAAAAAAAAAAGTAAGGAACCTATAACAAAAAATATTAATTGCCGTTACCCTGAAATGTACAATATCTTGTGATTCTTGGCGGGAATTTGAAAAGGCGCGAATGAAATTTTTTTCAAAATTGAAAAAATATTTAATTATTAGTAATA
>JAOTAV010076501.1:0-12923 GCA_026546445.1 Cyclargus thomasi | reverse complement strand
AATTTTATTTAATACTTTTTAGTTTCTTTTTACTATTTAAGTTTTTTCCTTTGGAAGTCGGTTTTAATTTTTTGTTATGTATATAAGTAGACAAATACATGCTACGGTTTGTGTCATTATGTTACAAAATGAACTGAAAATGTATATCGCTATAGCGCATGCGATGTTATTAGCAGATATATTTTCCTTTCAACTAAATCTATCCAAAAAAATACAGTCGATTGGTTGCTTCGTTACGGCGTAAAGGATGGATAAACTTTTCCATTTATACTGATAGTATAAAACCGGGCGTAAAAAAATATGTTTGTGTTGGTTAGTACATTAGACCTATGGGAGCCGAGTAGTTGTCAAAGATGTTGTAAGAACTTGCTAATTACTAAAGTTTATATTTAATGTTAGTATAGATTTAAGTAATATAATAAGACGTGTTTGACAAAAATTAAAGCCTAGCTACTAACGCGCTTACCAGCTGAGCCACAGAGGTCGTAAAAATTAATTAAATTCGTAATTTCGTCTCTAATAACCTGAGGGGTTAGCCAAGACCTAAACATTTTTGCGTCTTTGTGATGGAAATGACATAAGCTTTGTTACGCCTTATGTCAATTCTATACAATTTGTTTGACGATTCTAAAAAGGAGCAACAATTTTAGTTAGCCTTGACCAAAATAGCTCGATACAAATACCATATTTGCCCCAAGATTCTAGCCACGTAAAAATTTATGAAGGTCTGCCCTAAAAAGTATGGCGCAATAAAAAACCGATACATTGCTATATTTGCTTGTTTTGCTCATTGGACAGAAAATTCATCATCATCATTGTCAATTTATAGCAATTGATGAAGAGAATACAAGAAAGTTCACACCAAGATAATAATAATATGTTTATTTAATCATATTTTATAAAGATATATACAAGAAATTCTATTTTTGAAAATAGGATAAATTAGCGACTTAGTCGTACCTACTAATAAACCTCCCAGTACTGTGCGCGATTCGGCACTGTCTCACTTAAATCCATGTAACTCCTAATCGAATCAAGATACTATGCTAATTTTTTATACACGACATTTCTATATTATAACTTATATTTTGACGTAAAAATAAAAAATATTAAAATAAGCGAAGTTGCAAAAAATCTGTTTCATAATATTAACTTCCGGTTTAATATTTAAAAAAAATATGTATAGCCCATTTATAAAAAAAACGATTAATATTCTAAGATAATCAGTATTTTGTTACAGTTAAATCGATTTGATTAACTGCATAAAAAATCTTGAAAAATTGTTCCTCCAAATTTTATCGACACTTTTAAGTCTTATAAATTGACAAATTTTAAAGAAATAATAGAAATAGTTATGGTGAATAATCGAGGCTCCATAGATGTCCAATTAACCAAATTATTAACGAAATCCAGAACCTGACATTTTTTTCGCTGCCCGCTTGTCGTGAACTGCCCCCATCCCCACACATCAGTTCAACATAATATCTTCAATGCTATTTTTATTACAGTTTATTTGAGTTGTCTATGGGCGTTATGTCCAGATCCTTTTTCTGTCACTATTGTTATTTATCACAATTTATTTGCACCAAGGTTAACATTTCATCAAAGCTTACTTTCCTTTGTAACATTTTTTTTTTAATTTCCTTTGTAACAAATTTTGTCAGAGCTTTTTCTAAAAATTTTTTTAAACTATAACTATTTCTTTCAATGCTATATTTATAATTCATATGTAACCTCTATCGGCATCTCAAAATTTATTATCTAGCTAAAATCACTGAACACTAGCGATATGTGTAGCTATGTCGGACTGCCGTGGTATTATTATATTTTTAGGTATACATTAAACATAATATGTATATGACATATATGCTGACTATATATTATTATAAGGGATGTTTAATATGACATATGTATAATATGACATAAGCATTATACATAAGGTGACCTGTCTACTCATTGCCCCCTCACCTTTTAAAAAAACTTGACATAACTTGACATAATTAACTCCTTTGGATACCGCAAGTTCCCTGTCGTACAAAACAAAAGCGCAAATATAATGTTCCTGGGTTCATTTAAAAATTCAGATTGCAATTTTAAATAAAGAATGCCAGAGACAAGTGGAACAGATTCCAATTTGGCGGCTCATTATTTTGTAAATGAGAGCCTAAGTGGCTTATGTGTTTCGAATTAACATACTATAGAGTACAGTCGTTAATATATAAAGCGTAATGTATTCATTATAATGAGGCACAACGGGGCATCATATATTTTGTCTTACTGTATTTTCCTAGGTTTGTCTTGTCTTGTGCTTATTTAGTAAATATATTTTTTTATTCATATGAATGATACTTCCATGCTTTTGTTACATATTATTGTAGTGCGCGTATCGTTTAAGTTAAAAATATGCAAGATTAAAGCATCTTTTAAATATTATTGGTATTCCACGGTCCTCCTCCATATTGCCTATAATTGGGAAAAAATTCATGCTCTTATATTTACGTGTCTTTCGTAAAAGGACGTACAAAGTTTTCCGCTCGCGTATAAATATATAGATAATAAATGAGAAAAAAGTTTTATTTCTCAGTCATCTCTCTGTCTGTCCGTTAAACCAATTTTGCTGAAATGGCATAGAGGACATACAATACATTTTATTCCGAAAAAATGTACGGTTTCCGTGCGATACAAAAATTTTCGCACAACGGAGTTAAGGGGCATCATCTAGTAATAAATAGTTATATTCACTGGTTATGTATGTAATATGAAATACATAAATAACAATAAGCTAGAAGAACATAAAAAACTGCAATCGCTGGTAAAAAAATTATCATCGTGCTAATGAAATTTTCCATGTCAGTGTACATCTTCCGAAGGGATTAAATAAAAGATATCGATGTTTGTGTCAACTGTACGGTGGTGAGAGGCTGATATATCGCTCATCGTTACATAACACTTAGTGAAGTACAGTTGGAAACATAATTAGCGAAAACGCGCAGCTTTATTTGGGTCCGCGATATTTTATAATTCTGTGAGATTGGGTTTTTCAAAGCATATTGTGATAGTGATAGATTTTTTAAAATATAATTTCATTGTTCTGAATACGTATGTGAATACCCAGTTCGTTTACAGTTGCACATCTTTACTAAAAGATGGCGTTACTAGTACAATATTTATATTTTTTACTATAATATTATTACTATTTCATTTTTAAACACATCTACACATATACTTGAGTTACTGTGCTAAAGCCCAAAACCCAAGCTCTTATAGTTTTTCAGTAAAGTGTACCACAAACATGTACTGGGAGTGGGACTCGCTTCGCTCGCCTAAATATTACAGAGCCGTACAAAAATACGTTACTACATTACTGCTATTATTAAGCGGGCCACTAACATCAGACTGCCAATACATTTTTGTCGTGCATTTTACGAAAAAACTAAAGGAATTTAAAGTTTGAGATTTTGTAAAGTGATTTAGGAGTGCGTGTAGATGTGTTTAAATATAAAATAATAATAATAATATTGATACTAAAAAAATAATAACGTACAACGCACCTATAATAAACTAAACCACTGAGTATCTCATACATTCCACATATTGCAACATTAACCGATTTTTCTTTTAATCCATATTTTTTCCAATCTGTCACAGTCCCAACAAATCTTTGAAAACCTACACCTAAAATTATGAGAGCCATTTTAAATGTGCGCTTTTTCGCTATTATAATGGATTTCGTTATTATGATCGCCATGACACTCGCCGTACTAATTGTATGAAGCAAATTTTATGAAAACCATTTTTCAAAATACTGACAAACAAAGAAATATACATTATTGTATTCAAAAATTATTGTTTTTTAAGAAAAATTTTGCTGCCGAGTGTACCAGTTTCGACAAATGCAATAATAGTATGAACGAATTACGGTGTCGACGCGAGGCCTTTTCGATACAACAGATCATTGTATAATGTACTTTACTCGGATTTCGCTCGCAAAATGTACTTTTCTTTATATCTCCGGATTCGCTGAAGTGCAGTTTTAGTGATTTGGTGGGGTTAAAGGTTTGAAATATTATTGTAGATTCAGCCAAACTGCCATAATAAGATTTTAAATGCGAAAGTGTGTATGTCTGTCTGTTACCTTTTCACGACCAAACCACTAAACCAATTTCGTTGAAATTTGGTTTGGAGATACTTTGACTAGTGGAAAAGGATATAGGATACTTTTTATACCAAAAATTAGTTCTTCCGCGCGATAAATTAATTTTGTCGCAACGGAGTAGTGACTATAATCTAATGATGAATATTACTAAGTGCCGATTTACACTTAATTTAGTTAAGTTGCGAGTTAGCTTGCGCGATCGGCGAATTTAGTTGTTTTTGACGTTTGAACGGTAAAATTGAGTTAAGTTGTTAATTAAGTTGGGTTAAATAGAACGCGATTCTATTTTTTGGCAACTTAACTAAATTAAGTGTAAATCGACCCTAAGTCTGTATTTAATATTTTACGCAGTCTGATTTTCTTTCTCTTTTGTTACTAGTTAGGTTCTAGTATAACCTTAAAGTGTTCCTTTTTACACACGAGTATCCGACAATGAACTTAAATCTCTTCTGATATTGTAAGTAGCCATGGGCACAATGAAACTACCGTCGCGCACAGTCATTTGCATATTTCATATTTGCCCACTAATTAAAAAAAAAACTTTTTTTTTCTATTGCACGACATCGCAGTCAGCACCTAATGTAGCTAATCCAAGCTTGATTAAACAAAGCGACGTTCACATCAAGTATTCATCCATTACGTTTACATTACTAACGTCAGCCATTTACATAATTACAGTCACAGTTACAGCTCATTTGAAAAGTATATATAGACTACTATGTTATATGTAACAGTGTCTTTTGTCTGAGATTTTGCTAGCGTGGAATTCAAATCGTGTAAAAATACGCACATGTACCCGAACTAGAGGTCACATTGCTGTCGAAATTCGACCATAAATATTTCTTAATTAAATCACAGAATTCAGTATGGCATAGAGGTGGTGACCTGGTGGAGACGGGGCCATTAAATTTAAAACAAAAGAGCATTTCGTATATTATATCGTTGTCAAAATATTGTAGTGCAAATGCTCTAGTGTGCGTAGTGTTTTATTTATTAAAAATATGCAAGATTAAATCATATTTTAAAATAATATTAATATTCCACGCTCCTCCTCCATATCAACCATAACCGGGAGAAACTTCATGCTTTTACATCTACGCGTCTTTCCTTAAAAGGAGAACAAAATTTTCCGCTCGCGTAGTAATATAATATAATGTAAAAAAACGATGTTATTTCAAAACCAAAAGCGTGTGTTACTATTCATCCTTTCAACTGAATCTATACCTAAGCTCACTTGAGTTTAGGCATAGATTTAGTTGAAGGATTGATTGCTTCGTAAGAGTGCTAAGAAAGGACAAAAAAACCAACAACGCTTTCGTCTTTATTATGCTATACAATATACATTACTCACTAGGTATAGATCGTTTACTAAATGATTTCCGCAACTCAATCATACATTTTCCAGGATAAAAGCTACCTTGTGTTCTTTTCAGAGATACGTCTCATCATCATACCAAAGATCCACAAAATCTCTTAAGTGGTTATGGCTAAAAAAGTAACAGACTCCAGACACGCTGTGGAATTCAAATGTAGCTCGAGAATTTTTGAATTTATGGTATTATTCGTGATTAGAAAAAAAATATGAAAAACTGTATTAATTATAAGTACTATATCTTATCCTTACCTAATAATTAAAATTGAAGAACCATAATTCAAAAGTAATTAAGGCGGTATTTACAAATTAGTAGTCAAGCGACAATTGTAACATCAAAAGATTTGTTAGTGCGTTGCCGGCCTTTTTAAATAAAGAATAGGGAAAAGGAACATTGATAGGGAATAACATGCATGGCGTTGGGCGTCTGGTAAGCTCACGCACTCAACGAAACACAGCACAAACGGTGTTTCACGCCAGTTTTTTGTAAGACCAGCTCGACCGGAGAGATACCACGGGTATTTCTCCGGTCGAGCCGGCCTGACGCATGGCTCTCCCATGGCTACCTATTCAAGCGGCCACTTAAAAAAAAATCATTTATTTTCGAGAAGAACCGGCGAAAGAAACTCGCACGGGGCCACTTTTTACCAAAAAAGTGGAAAAACTCTTATATAAAACCAAATAAAATGTAAGTTATCCAAAATACATTGCTAATAAAAAAATAGTTACATCATTGTAAGTCAAAAATTAATAATTTACTTGAAGTAGCCTTGCAAACAGCTGTTCTACTCCCAGGTTGTGCCGTCGGTAATAAAATCCTCATAGTAGGCTTTGGCACACAAATGTTCTTTGACTACCTTTTAAAATTTATTGATAGAAAGATAGAGAAAGAAAATGTTCAAAACATTTTCTGGGATTTTATTGTAAAGGCGTATACATCGAACTTTGAAAGACCTTCAGGAGCTAGTCTATAGGCTGTTTATTGTATGCCCTTCCCCCCTAGGAAAGTGGCAAGCGATTATCGTTTACGAAAATGTTTGTTTTTGTGTGGGCTTGAGATAGTCGAACGAAAAATCACGTGATCTAGCCGTCGTTCGAGAAAGTCGCTTGCCACTTGTCAGGGAGGCCTGTAGTTTGGGGTCATATGAGCTCATGTTAACTGTCATAAATCTAGAACATCAGACATACACGTACATTATATGTCATGCATCATTGATACCGCCACAGAGCGCATTACACCAGACATTGTAGTGACTTATGTACTACGAACGTTATAATTGCGAGATAGAAGAGACCATAGAGTTGGCTTCGTAGAAGAGACATTAACATAAATTTTAATCAATCAATCAATCTTTTATTTACATGAGTTACAGAGACTCATTTGTTAGTAAAAGGCTTAAAAATTATGTTAGTGACATTTACATTATTTTAGATTTAAATTGAATTATTTTAGCAATCAATTATATGAATAGCTGATTCATATAATTGATTGCTAAAATAATGCTCCATAGAAATGGCGCAGCAGTAATGCATTGTTTTATATGATATTTAGGGGACAAGCGAGCAGACAGGTTACCTGGTGGAGCTACCGTCGCCCACGGACACTCGTGACATCCGAAGAGTCGCAAGTGCGTGTCGGCCTTTATGATGTGACGGGGAATGGGAATAGGGAAGTTGGGCCATCGGTAAACTCCCTCACTGAATGAAATACAGCATAACGCCGTTTTACGCCAGTTTCCTGTGAGGTCCTGGTATCATTCCGGACGTGTAGGCCCATTCGTGGCGAAGCATGGCTCTGCCAAAACATTTACCGATTTTATGTACAAATTTTGCCTCCCTCTTTGCATTATCATACATTCACCCCAATTTGGGAGTGGAATTTATTAAAAATCCTTTCTTGCCTCCTCCAACAGTACCTTCTTATCGTGAGACCGCCATTCGTTTCAATAAAAGAACCATCAAAATGAGTTCACTAACGGGGCAACGTAATCCGCTAAGAAATATAAATACAACAATATGTGACTAATAGGGGGAGATTAGTCAATTGGAACAAAATACATAATATTATGTTTCTTGTATGTTTTTTAAAAACAATAATGCTACCTACGAGTACATGTATTACAAACGCAAAAGTTTTTACCCGACCGCGCCAAATGGAGGGTTATGTTTTTCGAAAGTAGGTATGTATGTATGTATGTATGTATGTATGTATGTATGTATGTATGTAAGTATGTATATTTGTATATATATGATACGAATGAGGTATCGTTAGATTCGTCTTGAAATCGCAAGTGATACTAGGTATATTCGAAAATTAAAAAAAACAATATGGCGGGTTTGAAGTCAAAATTTTTAAGGTTGCCAAAAATTTTTTCTGCCTATTAAGGTCGAGTAGGGTATCAAAATAAAGGGCTTTAAATAGCCATTCCAGAAATATACATATCTTGATGTTTAAATTGCAATGGTTCCTGCGGTCGGGTTTTTTAGTTTTTGGATATTTAGCTTCTCTTTAATGAACCTTATATATAAATTTTTGAATTGAATTATTACGCCCGTTTACAGATTCGGTTACTGGATTGGATGTAATGTAAACTGTTCGTCTTTGTTTTATACAGATGATATGTATAAAAACCACGAGCTAGGAGATCCAAAACTTCGTAAGCGGCACTTTACTATACCATTCTAGGCCTTTGTTCTAAAATTCCAAGTATGCCAAGCACTCGAGATTTCTTTACATCAATAAAAGTACTCGAGCTTAAGACAAAACTCTCAAAGTTTTTGAACACTCTTTACTGGCAAGCAGGTAACTAAGTAACACAATAGGTTTTTGTGTTGAAGTGGCATGACTCATAATGACTGAGTTTGTAGCAAAATATTTGCCTCGTAACTCAAAAAAGGAGGGTTATGGTCCTGCCTTCCAAGAAACACGTGCGATGTACGTATGTATAACTGTAATAGTGATAAATATATACTTTTAAGGAGTCTGATTCTTGTAAAATTTTTAATTCATAAATATTTCAAAGTGTAAAATAAATAAATGGGGGAAATTGAAAGATTTTTCAATTGCGTCATTTGGTCGGAATGTGACAATTTCATGTAAGCTATCTAAGATCTGTCAGTTAAGTTTGACAAAATATGACCAATTAACTTAGATCCCCAATCTGGCTCTGTTTCAGCTTCCCTGATGGTATATAATATCATGTTGATTCTCCTTACTATAGTTCTCTCTCTCTATATAGCGCTATACCGCGCCTTGGGTATGAGCGCGACGGGGGAGGGTTGCCATTGTTACCGGCCACGCTGCTCTGTCAGTTGGCCGTCAACGTTGACGGCACGGTAGTATTTTAACCCGTTCCGCGCCCCGTCCCACGTTCTTATTACGCGGTACAGAGGTTGTGGTCAAGCTATACAACCTAAATTACTTTATGTATATATACTTTATGTATGATTCCAAAATTTCTTTTATCAATACTTAAAGGGATTCTTGCGAATCCGTATAGGCTATATTTTATCCCGGAAAATAGATTCTCGCAAACGCTGCTTAAATGGTTAGAGATGTATGGTTGACTTCTATAGAAAAGTTGTAGAACTCAATAATGCCTTAATATATTAAGTTACTTAATATATTGTAGAACTCAATAATGTCTTAATATATTAAGTTACTTAATATATTGTAGAACTCAATAATGTCTTAATATATTAATAAATACAAAAAGTCCGCAATAGTGTAAACATTTATCATAACCACTTGTCCATAGAATAAAAGTAATTAAAATTATTAGCCTATGTTTATTGATCATATTATCGTCAAATACTAATCCTTATCCAAATAAATAATTTATTGAGCAAGATTGTTTCAATAGCTATAAATTACTTTTTATTTTATTCCAATCGGACAATCCAATCTAAAGATATAACGAATTTAAAATTGTAATTGGTATTAAAATTAATGATGGCCGCCGGCCGATATGTGTCGCACGACTCGCGCGGCGAAACCGCAGAGGAAACATATTGGTATCTCCTGAAAACCAATATGTTTTAATGCCATCTACAAATACTACTGCGAACATAGTGTATATTGAAGCATTAAGGTTAAGAGTCGTTAAAATTAAAAACAAAAATAAAAGAGTCAATACGCAACAAAGCTATGCAACACGAATAAAAAAACCTATAAGATATACATACAAAACGTTTTTTTTTTTCAGAAAGCTCAAATAAGCTTTTTTTTCAGAAAGTTCGCACGGGTGGTAAATATAAGCCGGGACGGGTCGCTAGTACTTTATAAGTTGAAAAGTTCAGTTTGACGTGTATGACGATTTTTGTAACCTTATATTTTTGTAGTTAACTAGTTTTTAAGCAACTAGTCGACGCTCGCATCTCCTTCGCTCCAAGAAAGGTTTTTTGCGTACATTTTCTGCGATAAAAAGTTTCATAGGTCACAAGTGATTTTTGTTTACCATAATCAAGAAAACGATAATACGAGCAGAGTACAATCAGTAGCTTTGACAGCTACTTTTATAATGCATGGTATCAGAGATGACCGTATATAAAAAACCGGCGAAATGCGAGTTGGACTCGCGCACGAAGGGTACCAGTACAGAGCAAAAACTGGGAAAACACATCTCTGAATATTGTAAATTTATAACAAATTTAAAAAATTATAACAAAGTTTTAAAGTTTTAAAAAAAAATTCTACATATTTCAAAGAAAAATAGACAAAAACATCGTTTAACTGAAACGTCTTTAAGTGGGATTTGAACCATCGCCTCCTAACTGAACGGCACTTTATTCAAGTAACCCGACCACTGAGTTACGCTGCCCATAATCAACGTGTCCAATTTATCAATATATTATTTTATTATCAAACTAACTAAAAACGTGTTAGTTATACTAGAGCTACTATTAAATATTTTATTTATATTGTTTTTAGATTTGTTGTTATAGCGGCAACTGGAATACATATTCTGTGAAAATTTCAACTCTCTCGCTATTACCGTTCTTGAGATACAGCCTAGAGACAGATGGACAGACATCGAAATCTTAGTAATAGGGTCCCATTTTTACCCTTTGCGTACAGAACCCTAAAAATGATTGCAATTATTTTCAAGAATTTTCTTGGGTATACCCTTCTTTCCAACGAACGCAAAACCGTGGAAATCGGTTGGTGCGTTCTAGAGTTATAGCATGTTAAGAAAACCCGACTTATTTTATATTATAGATTATTCAAAAGCAAATACTTTCTTCGTTAGATATATAATTCGCGGTAAATTATATAACAAACTAACTGTCTAAAAACAGATAACCCAATTGCAGGAAAATAACTTTCCTTCTGGTGCAGTCAGGTTTTGGACAGATTCTGAAAATAATCGTGCGATAAATTTCCGTGCGGTGAAAAACCGCAACGGTTGTTGGCGTTGTTAGGCTGCGTATAATACACAGCCTAACAACGCCGACTTATTAAATGTCCACGTCACCTTCCAACAAGAACTATCTACACTTACATACTAATTATTACAAAGGCAAAGGTATATTCGTCTATCTGTCACCTCTTCACGCCTAAACCGCAAATGGGGAAATTTCGTATTAACCACAAATGACGAAGGACATAGGATTCTTTTTGTAAAAAAATGTAAAGTTAATGAGTTGTGGGCATCATTTATTTATACATTATATAATAACAAATTATGATTATGATTAAAGGGGCCAATATAATAAAAGCTGATTCTAAAACATTTCAAATTATTCTATCATAATTTGTGTGTTTCCGATAGGTCAATAGATTCTGAAGGTCACCGAGGTCTGAATTCATAATAACATCATACCCTCCCGACGTCTTCATGCCCACTGAGTATCAACGTCAACAATTTTATCATTGTTATTTTGAAACAATTCAAAACGACTGAAGGCGCCTTGCTACGTGATCGGAATGGGTAAGAATCTTAAGTTTCAAATGTCACTGAAATTACACTAAAATGAATGTAATATGAAAAATAAAAATCCTTTTTCGCTAAAATTGTTTGACTTGCATGCGTTAGTATCTAATGGATACTTTTCACATTCGGCGAATACAGACGATGACACGCGAGCACGATTGGGCAGAGGGCGTACTCGCCTATGTCTGTCGATGTTGTTTATACTCGCCTTTGATATTTTTTATGATATCTAGGGGGCAAGCGAGCAGAAATACACTCACCTAGAAACTCGCGACATCTGAAGAGTCGCAAGTGCGTTGCTGGCTTTTATGAGGGAATAGGGGGTTGGCATATCAGAAAATATCTCATTGGTACACGCCTCCACCCGGGTTCGAACCTGCACCCTCTCGAGTGCGAACCAAAGGTCTTACCTACCTTAATAAATATGGGGAAAGGATGTGGGACTGTGTGTTACCTAAAATACTAAATATTTTACCAAAAATTTTGTTAACAAGTTATTTAATGCGAAATCTATTAAAACAAAATTTTATACACAACACTGATATTTAATTAATAACAAAATACATGTAAATTCCTTTAGTAAATATATGTAATATGGATTTTAAAGTAATATGTTAGAATAATATCTTTCTATTGTGTACTGTGTAAACTCCTTATGTATAAAATCTCGCTCGAGATTATTAGCATAAGATAAAGAAATGTTGTGGAGTTTTTGTTTACCGAAATAGACAGATTTTTTATTTATTATTATTTATTTACCTATCCTGGTAATTTTTGTACCTTTGGAGCGTCCGTGGCCTGCACGGTCAGAATGGTCGGCGTGTTGACAAAGTATCGTGGCCGATTATGTGGACGCTTCGACGATGATCGTACCGAATAACGTACAACAAAAATCGGCGACTATATACAGCCTGCATAAGTCAGAAATATTATGCTAACAATATACGCCAAACTTTTCATTTACTAAAAGTAAAGTAAGTACTGACCTCATCCGTCGGTCTTTTGTCACTGTCGGAGTGCCAGCTATGCAGGAGCCCTCCGGTTTGGCGCGCGATGGCAAGAGACCCGGTGGTATGACTCTGGTCCCCTGGTGGAGTCTCGGACGGGCACTTGTGTGGGATGCGAATTTTGTCGATACACTCGTCCGGTCCCATGTACAAGGCATAAATAGCCGCGAACCAGGCGGAGAACCTCAAGCGGCGCCAATATGAAAACCTCAGTGGAGATCTCATGTTTGAGCCGTTTGGGTTGGAAACCCTAAGCACTTGGGGTCCGGAAACACATAAGCTCTTTATATCTAAAAAGATTATCGATGCTGCTACTACTTAATTATTGCATGATTTTAAAATGTAATTTACATGATATCATTAAATTAAAAATTATTAATGTATCAAAATCAAAATCTTTTTATTCAAAATAAGTACTTTAAGTACACTTTCTGAACGTCGAGACTACGGCGCCT
>JAOTAV010076490.1:0-11940 GCA_026546445.1 Cyclargus thomasi | reverse complement strand
GACATCCATCAGCATGTACAATCAAGGAAGCTGAAACAAATACACATCGCGGGTCTATGTAAATTGGTCGCGTTATGTCAAACCCAGCCGACAGATCATGACTCAAATGGAATTGACAATGCAACGTAGGTCCGTCAACTGGCTCTCCTTTAACTTCTCCCATGGTACAAGCCTTAATAAGCTATTTATTCAGAGGGAAAATAATTGTACCAGGAGAACAGAAGTGTTGAAGCGTTCGAGGCTCGAGTGGATTCCATGACAGCGATCGTGTCTGACAACTTTTGGAGGCTTAAGCGGTGTGATAATTGAATATTGCTAAAACTCCGAAGGCTATGGAGATTAAAGTATCATACAAAATGTGAAAACATCTTTATTTTTAGATGACTATCCTTTGCCCGCGGCATCGCGTGCGTAGATTTGAGAATCGCGTAAAAACACAAACACCCTTTAGAAACACGATTATCAGATTATTACCCGACTGCGCCAGAAGGAGAATTATTTCTCGAGAGTATGTATACATGTATGAATGTACTATGTATGTATAATTGTTTAGCACGCTCTGTAGCATAAGCGGCTTGATGTATTTTAACATATCTTGATAGCGCAAGTGACACTGGGTACATTAAAAATCAAAATGGTGGATTTTGAAGTCAAAATTGTGAGGTTCAAAAAATTTTGTTTCCACCCGTTTAGATCGAGTAGGGTATCAAAATAAAGGGTTTTTAATTGCCATTTTAGAGATATACATAACTTGATGTTTAAATTGCAATGGTTCCTAAGTCGGGTTTTCTGTTTTTAGACAAAAAGCTTATTTTTTAAGTTTTTCCCTTCTTTTCTTTCCCTTCTCCATCCTCTTAACCGAGCCTTTGCTAAATTCACGTCGATTGATTGGATCGTTAGGGCGTGATGAATGGAACGCGCTTTCCGATTTATTATATTAGTATAGATATGGAGGTATGGATTTTATAGCTTGCATTTACCCGCAAAATAATAATACTTAGGCATTTGTTGTGCTTCAGAGTTAGGTATCCCAGGAGGAATCCTAATAATTGGTTCCGTATACCTGACTCCGATAACACGGCTCTGTCGCCGATCAACGCCCAAGGGAGAATCTTCCATTTATATTGAGATTGCTATAGAATAGAGGTTATAATGAAATAACGATCATTATCTGTGTCAGGAATTTCATCGAGTAAATTAAATATTTTTTTTCCAAAATATCATGATTTAAATCTGTTAACAGAATCATGTGTTACTCTACGGAAATAAATAGTTTAGAATTAAGGAATTATTATTATTAACAATATTCTGCGAAATTAACCTTAACCGCTAAGTATTTTTTTGGCGTGAGAGAGCCACGTTTCGGCTCGAATATGTCTGCTCGATCGGAGTGATACCACGGCCTCACAGAAAACTGTCGTGAAACGTGCTGTGTTTCATCTATTGAGTGAGTTTTACTTTGGTCCAACTTCCCTAATCCCCCTATCCCTTTTCCCATTTCCTATTCCCTAACAAAGGCTGGCAACGCACTTGCAACTCTTCCATTGGGTAAACCGTCTGCTCGTTTGCCCCCTACATATCATAAAAAAATAATGAGTGAGTGTACGCATGCGTTACAGTACCTCCCTTTCCCACCGTGCCTACATTGGCATGCATGAACTTGCAAACACAACCACCACACCAGCAATAATGTTAGCAAACTCATGCAAGGCCCCTCAAAACCATGCGGGTTGAAAACCTCCACGTGCGTTTCGCCCCAACAGCGGAGCATCCTCAGGATGTGTACTCTACGTTGTCCGAAGAGTTCAATTTTTACCCGACTGCTCCAAAAGAGGATAATGTTTTTTGAGTTTATATGTATGCATATATGTACAGGTATGTTTGTATGTATTAATGTATAGTGGGGGAAATTGAAAGGGAGCCAGTTGACAGACCTACGTAATTTGGTCGAAATATTTCAATTCCATGTAAGTCATGATCTAAGTGTGAAATAATCCGACCTAAGTACTTAGATCCACGATCTGTATATGTTTCAACTTCACCGATTGTACATGTATGTATGTATATTGTGTGTCCCTGGTTCAGACTGTACGACTTGACGGATTTTATGTATGAGGTGTCTTTAGGTATATTAAAATTAAAAAGAAAACAAGCTGGCAGATTTTGAAGTCAAATAAATGTGGGGTTCAAGTACAGGTCGTGGATCTTAGTATTTTGGTCGGGTTATGTCTAACTCAACTGACAGATCACGTCTTACGTGAAATTAACATATTCCGACCAAATGACGTAAGTCAGTCAACTGGCTCTCTTTCAATTTCCCCCAATATACCATAGACGTGTGTGTAGTACATGATTTTTAAATTTTAAGTGCAATAGGGTAGTTGGAAGGTGAAATATTATTTTTTTAAATTAAATTAAAGATATAATAGTAAAAAAAATATTTCATATATAAATTATATATGTCCAAAAATTTCAGCTTGATAACTTCTTTATTTTTTTGTAACTCGGTTTCGCTCCTAATGAACATATTTTATCTTTTTACCAAAAAAAAAACCGGCAATTAGGACAGCACTAGTTAGGAAAAACGAAACTTAAAATTAAAAAAATATGGTTAAATCTTTTTGCGCAATCAGAAATTTTGCTTGTTAAAAATTAAAAAAAACGCAGTCGCGGGCAACATGTTTTATCATGTAATCTCTTATCATTCGGGCATAGGGCACTAATGTGTTAGGACTTATGAGCTAAGACCGGGTGACTAATGGTGCCAACTTAAGTGATCACACAAACTTGGGATTATAAATAGAATGTAATCTTAATGAATACATTGCTGATTAGGGTTAGAGAGTCTTTAAGATTATCTTACATTTGTCAGCAACGAATTTATTTATTTGTTTATTTATTTATTGGATAACAAAAAGCTTTTAGAATACAATTTAATAATTTTTAAATTTAACACATAAATTCAGTAAAATAACACATATAAGCCAATAAATTTTCAGAAATAATTTTGCTAAATATTTACACGAAGATATACATTTTAGAATCCGGTGTATGCAGTGATGTGTAAACTTGAACATTCCCTCTTACTTTGATATCGAGATAGTAAATATTGTAAATATTTCGTTCCGGACACATTCCATGCGATAAATTCTCTTTTCTTATGAAAAAATCTACCTCACCTAATTGAAGATATAAGTGGAAGAAACAGACAATTATCATTTTAAAAACTGCCGGATTTTTGCCTGAATAGGAAGGCTTTATAATTTGAAATTAAAATAATGTATATTTAAGATATAGCTAGATAGACAAAGTAGATATTACAAATTTGGAGTAATACCCTATACAAAGAAGAAAAAATTTTGAAAATCGGTTCACTAGCGTAATGATTGAACATACAATAAAATAGTTATTCGCTTCTTCCACATAATTCTTCAATTGTTAATTGTGTAATGTCGTTAAAGATATTTACCAGGTCGCACCTAAAAGAAGCAAGTCGTAATCACCCGTTATGGGAAATTGTTATCAAAGTTGTCAAAAATTTGTCTTAATTCCCCACAATAGGTGATTTTGAGTTACTTTTTTTTTAATATCATTAAAGGTGCTATGTATTGATATAGAATGTGCCCGGAACAGGCATATCAGAGTAACAATATATCTTTGAGATCATGCGGACTCTACGTAGATAATATAGCTTGTCAATAGATTAAAATGTCCATGTTATTCAGGAAAACTTTCATACATATTTATATAAATATATATAATGTCTTTAAGGTATTTATTATATAATAAATATGTAAGCTAGTTCTAAGGTATTTGTAATATGGGTTTGTAATACCTGAATTAAAAAATTTGAATTTACATTGTAAAGCCTACCAGGGCAACGTTATCGCTTAGCGATAAACCCCTAAATAGGGACTATGCATGATTTTTTATTCTTTGTTTAAATAAATCTATCGGTATCGAAAAACGATGTATGTAGTTCAATTATTTTTTTGTCACATTGAAAACTTTAAAGTAGTCAGTAAGAAAGAGAGATCCGATATAGATTGTGACGTCAAAGTCCATTAGCTGCATAGAAAGTTCATACTAAATAACGTTTAACTTAAATCGCTATTATATTACTTATTTCTCAACAGATTCCAGAGATTTTTTGTTATTCAGTGTATCTTTTAGTCCACTATCATACTAGTCTGCATTCAATAAAGTTTGTTTTACACGCATCTTCCCTATTAGAAAAAAAACCCTCTCACGATACGCGCCGCATTTCGTACGAAGTTATCAAGAAACGGCGCGAGCGGTGCGTTGCTGATTATAATAATGGGGGTTTTACACGGAGGGAACAAACATCACGCAAAGGTGCACTTTGATGCAATCCAAAATGCACCCTCAGTTTATGGCGGACGATTGAAAATAGCTATACTCGATTAGGACACCATTTACAATATTAATATCTAAGATGCACCCACAATTGAATCTTACATGAACTGAGAGTGCAATTTAGAGTGCATCAAGGTCGTGTTTGACATCAAGGTTTGTCAAACATGACCATTTACAATATTAATATCTAAAATGCACCTTCATTTCATGGCGGAATATTGAAAATGCATTGCATCATCACCTTTGCGTGATGTTTATTCACGCCGTGTAAAACGCCCTTAAGTGATAGTCAAGTTATAGTACAGTGATATAGATATATCATATAATATTTTATAGACTCGCTGTGAAAATAACAACACTGAAAGAATTCCTAGTAAAATGTCACATTAAATTACTAGAGCAAATCGATGCCTTACTTCCTGAACCTCGTAACTTAAAACAACATTTCAGGGGAGAAAAAAATGACTATATTTTTCATTCTTAGTAATTGTACAAAACTAGATATGAGGTCATTTGATAGATAACAATTTACTTATAAAATATCTTTATAAAAATATAATCAGTTTTTTTTGTCGCCTGAAATGTAGCCTTTTTTTTAAGATACGCGGTTGAGGCAGTTAGGCAGCGAAATACAAATTATTTTTTTCTTAAGTATTACAGAGCCCATTGAAATAAGGATAAGTAAAGGTGCATGAAAAAAGTAAAACTTACCTAACTGCTCGTTCGCTTTTAGCCTGGGAGGCGAGAGTGCTATTTTTGTAGTCACTCGAGCGTCGAGGTAGTAGGTTTTGTAGATTAGGTAGAACGGAGAAGAAAAGAATACGAGCATTTTTAATTTTAGCGGTGGGATAGGACGCTACGGTGACTACTTTGAAGGTGATAAAAAGGAAAAAAGTGTTTACATTGAACATTTTTTAGACAATTTTAGACATCAAGGCCTAAATAATTTAGTTGGACATGACATAAAATATCTGGGAAGCTTTTGGTTTTGAAAATATGAGGCTTTGTTGTTCTATGTTATTACAGGATTACCTTTCATTTGAATCATTAGTGCTTTATGTGAAAGTGTTCTTTGGTGTATTTTATAACATCCACTATTTGACAAATCTAATAACATTTAAATACTTAAAAATATTGTTTGTATGATCCATTTACTTATCTGATTTTTAGCCGACTTCCAAAAAAGGAGGAGGTGTCTCAATTCGATTGTATATATATGTTCTTTTTTTTTAACCAGAAACCTGCAGAAAGCCTATACTAGCTTAATCTGACGCGCTCGACTAAGTCCAGAAATGCTCATTAAAATAACGATTAACAATCCTGTTTCAATAATGTTAATATTTATTGTGTATTTTGTTTGTATACGCATTGCGGCTGTAGCGTTTTGCTTATTCCAGCGTGGAATTATTAATAAGGAGAGCCGAATCCCAAATTATAAATAATGTTATGGGCCTTATTCCCGTTCTATATGGGAGTTAATGTTTTCTTAAGTAAGCACTTAATGAATTATTTGCTAGTTTGAATTGTTTATGCCTTAATGGGCAGTGGGATTATCCTTATAACTATAATATTTTAAACAAAAATTTGTGTGTCACGCGGAAACCGTACATTTTCCCGGGATTAAAGTATCCTATATATTGCCCAGACCCAATAGCTATGAAACAAAAAAAGATTCCAGTCCAGTCCAGTAGGTCCTGATATTAGCGCGTAAAAACAGAGAAATATACAACTTTTTTCGTCGATATGTGTCCTATTACTGTTCCTTTAATATTTTTACAAAATCATCAATATGGGCTGGGTGCCACATTAATTATTTTGTTAAAATATTAAATGTACAGACACTCCAATTTTACTGTTTTATTATATGTATAGATATAGATAAGAAATTTGATGGATAAGACCTTTATAATCTTTGTATTAAGTATGAGATTGCTAATAACTTGTTATATTCGCTTTAGTGGTTTAAGCGTGAAGAGGTTACACACAGACACACTTTTGCATTTATAATATTAGTATATTTTATTATTAAATATAAAATTCTCGTGTCACAGTTTTCGTTGCCATACTCCTCCGAAACGGCTCGACCGATTTTGATGAAATTTTTTTTGCTCATCCGGTGATATCAGTGTATCTATGAGAATCGGCCAACATCTATTTTTCATCCTCCTAAATGTTAGGGGAAATTATTTATATGGCAAAACAACGTTTGCCGGGTCATCTAGTATTTTTATATATTTTACTAATGCTTCCTAATATTATATTTATTAGGAAGCATTAAAGTATCGACGGATGTTGATGTGGATACGATGTTACTGGCTTCATTTGTTATGAGGTACGACGTAGTTGAAATCCTTATCAGGTCTACGACTGCGACCGACCAAGGTGCCGTGTAGCAGCTCTACAACACTGGTGTAGACCACGCACGTGCCTAACCACAGGCCGAGTTATACCGCGCCTTGGGTATGAGCGCGGCGTGGCGGGGGAGGGTTACCATGGTTACCGGCCGTTCTACTCTATGATATTTAGGGGGCAAGCGAGCAGAAGGGTTACCTAATGGAAAGCAACTGCCGTCGCCCATGGACACTCGTGTCATCCGAAGAGTCGCAAGTGCGTCACCGGCCTTTATGAGGGAATATGGAATGGATTAGGTAAGTTGGGCCACCGGTAAACTCACTGAACGAAACACAGCACAACGCCGTTTCCCGCCAGCTTTCTGTGAGGCCGAGGTATGACTCCGGTCGAGCCGGCCCATTCGTGCCGAAGCATGGCCCTCCCACTTCAATGAGCAGTATGAGAGTATGATGTATTTGTCAGTTGGCCGTCGACTCCGGTAGTATTCTCAAACGTCCCCCGCCCTGTCCCACGTTCCTAGAGCGCGGTACAGAGGTTGTGGTCAAGCTAAAATGAAAGGTTGAAATTTCTAAAAAGTTCATTTTTTTTATAAAAGTTCTAATAATGTACATCCAGTGTTTTTTTTTCTCAATTGAATTCTGCGTGAGAAAAATCATCCTATATCAGGCAATCCCACGGTTTCATGCTATAGTCACCCATAAACATTAGTTTGTCCTAATAATATATTATATATAACAAACAGACAGACATGATGAATACAGTGTCCAAGGAAAGTAAGTGATAATACCAAACGTATTTCATACAACTAGCCTTAACGTTATCCACCCTCTAAACCCTCACCTAGAGTAATGATTTTGTAGTATGTTGTGGAAATGCCTCAGAACTACTCAGAACTACTAAGAAGCCTACTTCTATGTTTTTGTGTTTAAATATTTATTGTGGATTTGAAAATATCGAAACATTAACACAACGTTATGTGAAAACGTCCCGTTGTATGGAAATAGTTTGGTTCAAAATCCTCTTAAGAATGTATTATAAAATACAACTTATAAGTCCCCTGCTAGAAAGGGCAACCTTTAAAAGTAGAAATGCGAAAAGTTAACAATGTTTGATATGGGCAAACTCTTTTCGCCTGGGCGCTTAGCCATACAAATCACTTTTTTTTTCGCTTTTAGCCCTCCTACTTTCAAAACGAACTTTATATAAGTGACCCATACAAACCTTAAAGTTTTATTATCACTTACCTTTGTTGCAAGTTTACAGTAGCGATTTTTTTTTACTATTCGATTGCGGAACCCTGAAATTATGTCTTAATATAGGTTATTAGTAGTTTATAGTATGGGAATTTTAGTGCCTCAAGTGACCGCTAGAGACGCTGTACAATATTGCTATACTAAATATGTACGTAGTCACTATCTAGTATCGACAAATACTGTTGTTTCAAACTCATAGTAGACCTACAGGTATCGATCACCGCTTATTGCGTCTAGCTCACTTGATATTGCTAAACTAATTGTTTGCTTAATCTGATATTAACGGTGCTAATCGGCGGTAAATCGATGGCTAAGCAGAGACTATTGATTCGCGTTGATTTATAATTGTTATGTTTTATCTGTGGAAGTTCATTATGATAGGAAAGAATAAGTCCACTTTAAGACACGAAAACAAGCTAAATGTTCAAAAAAAAGGAAAAACCGACTGCAGGAACCATTGCAATTTAAACATCAAGTTATGTGTACTTCTAGAATGGTTATTTAAATCCCTTAATTTTGATACTCTACTCGACCTAAATGGGTGAAAAAAAATGTTGGAACCTCACAATTTTGACTTCAAAGTCCGCTATTTTATTATTATTATTTTTAATTTTAATGTACTCAGTGTCACTAGCGCTATCAAGACGAAGTTTACGATACCTTAATCATTAAAATCCATCAAGCCGTTTAAGCTGCAGGGCGTGCCAAACTATTATACATACATATATAACTACTCTCGAAAACAATAACCCAGCTTCTGGCGCAGTCGGGTTAATAAGGCGAATAGAAGTCCAGAGTCCAAAAGAGTCTAATTTGGAGTTCATTAGTCTATCGACCGCAGCTGCCAATGTTTTGTGATCGCTAAAGTTTTTTTCTGTGCCCTATTAACATATTTTCGTGTCACAATGTGAGTCATCTTTCACAACCGAAACTGTTTTATCGATTTTAAATTTTACAAGCCAATAATTTCGGCTTTTACAAACTAATTTAATCAACAATAATTACTGATTTACTTACAAAAAACTAAACAAAGTAAAGTATGTCGATTATTATCTAAAGCTAAAGCCATCAATGACCAAACTCACAAACCATAACATGATGACGTAACTGTGTGACGTCTCATATTACCCATCCCGACAACTTACGTCAATTTCGTGACGTCTCTGATACGAATTACGATGTTACACGAATGCCAAGCCATAAATGGCGTAGCCAATATATAAATAGCTCTAGACTCGACGTACTGCCTTATTGCTCAAGCTTCCAGGCCACTGGCGAGTGTCATATAAATATAACGCAAAAAATATCACTGAAAAAACCTTTACGGTGAAGATTATATGTTGCTTAAATTACATTTTTTGTCACTTTTATGATTAACATATTTATTTCGGGAGAATCTATTTTAAGTCACATTTCAGGTGAATATTATTATAGGTTGACCACAACTGTGTACCGCGCTCTAGGTACGTGGAACCGGGCGGGGGGTGGGAATAATACTACGAAGCATGGCTCTCCCACGGAAATTAGCGTCGATATTATATTGTTCTTGAGATCGGAAAATGTCTCATTGGTACACGCCTCCACCGTGTTTGAACCTACACCCTCTCGAGTGCGAACCAAAGGTCCTAGATTATTATGGGAGACTGATGCCTAAGCTGAGACCTGTGTATATGTGTGTGTGAGTGTTTGTATACAATAGTGTGTGCGTGTGTATGGGTGGTGTGTGAATGTATGGTCAGATTGGTCTATTATGGAATTATTTAGTTTTTCGGTGTTCTCGTGATTAAATTGTAGAAGCCAATTGGTGACTCTAATTTTATACAGACTAATGAGATAATTCAACTTCGATCATACTCTTATTATTATAGAGGCATCATATTCAGTTCTGTAGGTCTGTGTGTTTCTAAGTCAATAGAACTACGACCGCAAAACACACTTCTCGCTAAGCTTTCGAATACAAATAACTTTTCCACTTGATAAAACCAATTTCTAGATATTTTCATGGCAACACCGATAAAATAAAAGTGAATTTGTAGCGTGTACGCTGCAAGTCGAAATTCCCAAGCGGGAAGTCAATATAATGTATGTCTTTACTCGGGAACCAATATTTTAAGAGACTTTCCTAGTGAATTATACTCGACTTGATTTTGTTTTGAATCTTTTGAGTTAATTAATTAATTTATTTGATCATTTACACTGGGTGACATGGTTTTCGTTGTGCAGGCTCTTATCGATTTTCCCGCTCATTTTGTAGAACTGATCATAAAATCTGGCTTACTTTTATCCTATCGCATCAGTTTTTTTGTGAATGAATTTTTGTCTCTTTTATATTTTGTAATAAAATTAACTGAAATTGTTGAATTTTGGTTTTTCAAATTGCCAACCACTACACGGGTTACATGTAAAAAAAGTCTTGACAGTTACTTTATTTACAAACTCTTTTTAGTTAATGTGTTTATTTACAAAAAAATAATTTGTGTTTTAGTACTACTAATTATATAAAAGTATGTACTTAATTCAAGACATAAGTGGAAGAACCATATAAATAACATTTTACAAAATCGGAGAAATTACTCATTTTCCTCTTAAAATTTTCAACAAACCTTATAACTCACCTACTCCATCATCTAGCTTATGTATCTAGGCTATACATAGAATTCACATTATTCAATCTAAAATAATTTTTCTGGATCAAAAAAACTTCATTTATGTGAAAAACTGCAGTTTTAAATTGGTAGTCATTCGCTTCTACCACTTCTTCATTATTGATTTGTGGTTAAAAACTTCTAAAAAAGAGAAGGACTTCGATAAAGTTCAATAATAGTACAGATACATATTGTTACATTTGTGGAAACTTTATGCCTTCAAATTTTTTCTCTCAGAAATTTTATCTCAGATTTATCTTTTATTCCAAAAATGTATGGTTCCATGCGATAAATGAATTTTGACGTAGGGGAGTTGCAGGCATCATCTAGTTCTGTATATTCCGTTAATCTGTATATATACCTATCCTGTCCTCGTGCCAGGAGATTACTCCTACGAAACAGCTTTACCGATAATATGTAGACAATGCATATTCAGGTCGGTAACATAATACGGTCTCACAAAAAATCGGAGAGAAAAAGCGCAAGTGCTCAGTGAGTTTTCCGTAGGCCGAACTCCATGTTCCTGTTCCGTATTCCATGAGCCACGATTGTTGCTTTCTATCAGGTGACACTTCTTCTAGATCACCCCCTAATTTCATTTAAAACGATCAAAACGAAGTATCTAAGAGGAAAACAGAAGAGCTAAAGGCTTTTATCATTTGTCTACCGAACCCTAGCAATGATTAATGGTCGCTAGTTCGAATTATATAAATATTCAGGCAATTTCGTTAAGTGGATTCTGATGGAGTCGTGTTGTTTTACTATCCTGTCGCTTGGCTAAAGAAATTTGTTATATTTAAATTTAAAAAGTAATCATCATAAGACAGCAAACTGTTTTTACCGGACTGCGCCAGAAGGAGGGTTTTGTTTTTCGAGAGCATGTATGTATGTATATACTCGTATACATACATTTATGGTCTACACCATTTTCAAGAGGTTTCCTTCATAATTTACTGTGAGAATGACACCAGATACATCAAAATAATGAATGAAACAAAATGGCTGAATTTTAACGGTTCCAGCGGTCGGGTTTTTTGTTTTTGGACATTTAGCTCGTTTTATTCTATATTTATTTTGATCGAAGATTTATCCTTCGTTTCGGGCAACTCTTACTATTTTCAAAATTGTACTGGATGCACAAACGTAATTATACGCTACCGATTCAGCTGCATGATTTTAGTATGAAATATGGTGCCAAACAAACAAAGCAACCCACGGACACACGCAACATTACATTCATTATTTTTTAACAAAAAATTAAAACCGACTTCCAAGGGAAAAAACTAAAATAGTACAAAAGAAACTAAAAAGTA
>JAOTAV010076479.1:0-12925 GCA_026546445.1 Cyclargus thomasi | reverse complement strand
AGGCATTTTTCGTGACTTTTATTTTGTCGAATGTTTGGTGCGCTAGTGTGCGGAAAGCTAGAGTACGACTGAGAGCACTGCGGTACGTACACCGCAGTGGAGTGGCACGAGCCATTTCTTTGTAGCGTCCACTCTACGGTATATTGATCTCAATGATTATGTAGTAAAAAAATATAGTATGAAATGCCTTCGGCGCTTGAGATGTCGCTAACAAAATATGTCCGATCACCCTTAATTAATTGTTTGTCACGCTTACCGTGCTGTGATTCTTTTTTTTTGTTTTATTTTTAGACAACAATCGGACAACAAAATATTATTATTTGCTGTTTAATAATGAGGAAATGTTTTTTCTTTATTTGTTGTACAAAAAATGTAGGTTCTCAAGTATATTTTTAGGTACATGTACTCATTAACGAATACAAATTCGCCATTCAAACATATTGCAACCAAAATTTTATACATTGTAATCTGAAAAAAACTCAAAGATACCAAATTTCAGCAAAATCGATTCAGCGATTTGGGTATCAGGATACAGACAGACACACACAGTGTCATTTATAATATTAGAGATTTAGTATGATACATCGTGTATCTTCAATCGAGAAGTACATATGTTAACTATAATCAAAGTGAAACCCCTGTGAGAGCTGAGGCGTGAGTCAAACTAAAAGTATGTTTGTATGTAGATGTTTAACAATCGCTGTGTTTAATGTATTAGCTTTGTCCTAAAGTTCCCGAGCCGGATTTTACGAGCACTTAACTTTAACTATAGCTTTTTTGATTAAAATATAGACTAACATAATATTAATGGTCTGTTTTACCGCGTACTGATAAAGTTTCTGATAGGCTATCCACAAATTTTCTGACAGATTCTCCATACATCTGCTAAAAAAAAATTTGTGGATAGACTATCCGACACATTTCAGTGAGCCTTGAAATAACTTGCTTGATTAAAATATAGACCAGAAAACATTATCTTAAATGTACTTTGCTAAAATAAAACATATTCAAAAGTAAATATAAATAAGATTAGGTCTTATAACGTTTGAATTGTTCTACATAAAATAAATAACAAAATGTGAGATAAGACTTTTATCGGACCATTTCATGTTGTGGGTTGTCAGGCATAATATAGCCTACAAACTAAATAGTTGACTCCATAAAAAGTAGGTAAGGCGTAGAATCTATTCCTTTAACTCCAAAAATTGAAAAAAAAACTAGAACTTGATAACTAGACTCTACATCATGAGCAGCTAAGTTAAATAAAGTTATATTATGCAACACTGTTTTATAAAAAACGCAAAAAAATATATGAAATAATTTAACTAGTTTCGTAACTTGACCAGTACTTGAATTAAAAATATTATGATCCTCACGTGTTGGGATCCAAATTTCATTATTTAATTTCATGCTGTAATTAATATAAATTTAATGTTATATTATTTTTATCAATGATTATATCTATAGGTATATTATACGCGAGCAATAAACTTTGTACCCTCTTTTACGTATGATACATATAAAAGCACAAAATTTCTCCCAGTTATAGTTAATGAACTTGGAATACCAATACTATTTTAAAATATGCTTTAATTTTGCATAATTTTAATAAATTAAACGCTACGCACACTACAGTATTTTGACGTGAGACCGATTATCATACACGAAATACTCTTGGGTTTATTGTTGAAGAGTGTAATTTTTTTCAATTAAGGATGGCGATCGCAGGGCGACCTCTAGTATTTAAATTAATCTTAAAGGGGCCGAAATATTGATTTCTTGTGTCAATCTAAAAATTAAGAATATACAACCTGATCAATTAGAACTCGCAAATAAGAAAACACTACAATCTTCTAAATTTAATCATAATAGTAACAGAAAAGTATTAAAATGATATATTTCATCATTTTGATCAAAATACTAATATAATTCTGTAAAAATTGTTGAGCAAATTAATTTAGTTATAGGGTTACTTACAAATGAAAAGATAATTTATATTTTTTGATTAATTTAATTCAAAATATTACATCGCAAAGCTTATACACACTGTTCATGACACAATATTCATCTACGTTCATTTAAAAAACCTTAAACTTAACATTTAACTAAGTAAAACAGAATCGCACAATAATAAATATTTCACAAGTAGATAACTTAAATTGATCTGTACTTAATTTAAAATTGACTGAATATAATAATAAATTCAATCATAATTAAGTTATTCCAAAAATACTTGTTAACCAAATATAGCAACATATTATAGTATTTTACTACATATCAGAGTTCGCAATGCTTAATTTTAATGAAGACGGACAGCTTTATGTTAAGAATCTCCAACTTAATTCAATTCGAATGAAGAATTTACATGACCAATAGCGGTATTGTCTACTTTCTTATTCAGGAATGGCACATCAAAGAACTTTTGCGTTTTTATTAGTACTTCAGCTTCGTCAAAAGTTTGTGGCATATCCCTATTCACTGTCTCAGGAAGTAACAATGCCAAAAAGGCGCCGAGCAGTGCAACGCACCCAATAATGACAAGGGGCAGCCAAGTTACGAAGTTCTCCAAATATACCACGTAAGGGGAGATGATGGTAGCCAAGAAGCTGCAAATGTGGACTATAGACACACCAGATCCTCTCACGGGAGTCGGGAGCATCTCCGCAGCCCATTGCATGCAAGTGTTACAGGACATATTGATAAAGAACCTGGCAATCACTGCACACATTATTGAAGGCAGACCTCTTCCTATAAATGTACTCATCACGCTAAAAACAGAACAGATTACCATAGCCACAACCAAAAGCCACTTTCTACCGGTGTAATCTAAAATAAACGAAATCAGAAGAAGCGACGGACATTCCGTCATTGATAAGAAAGTAAAAGATAAGAAAAAGTCAAACCCAAAACCTCCGATACTCCTCACGAGGGCATCAAATATCAGCATACAGCAAGTGTACTGCAAGCATACGTAAATAAACATCTTTCTCAATAGAGGTCTTCTCAGTAAATGTAAGAAACTAACGTTTTCTTCCTTGCCCTTCTTACTGTGTGACACTTTGAATTGTTCTATGAGTTTCTGTGGTACTTCTTTCTTATTTACTTGGCCTATACGCACTATTTTCTCGATGGCTCCATCAACTTTTCCTTTAGATAATAGCCAGCGGGGACTCTCAGGTACAATAAAATGAGCTAAAACTGATAAAGCCATAGGAACACTGGTTACCAAGCTGAGTATCTTCCAGTCATCGCACGCGAGAGCTATCCATGGTAACACTACTGCTCCGGCTGTGTAGAATAGGGCGAAGGGTAAGTTCGCAATGATAGTTCTATACTTAGGAGCAACGTATTCCAGAACGAGTAGATATGCCATGTTCATGCAAGCATCGTAAGATATTCCCATTAAGAGTCGACTTAACGAAAACTCTAAAAGGTTTCTTGCAAATATACTTAGGACACCAGCTACGCACCCGATTACATTGCTTATCGTTGCAGCCGGTAATCTACCGAATCGATCCGACACCCATCCGAAGAGGAAGCCTCCGATCACAGAGCCAATAAAAAATATCGATTGAGCCGTTGCTTGATAGCTATTCTTTTCACACACCCATCCCAGTTCGCTTGATATGGTGGCATAAGGTATTTCAGTCTTATTAAACTCCCATCCGTATGGACAGGATTGAGTACTCCAAGTGGCGTTCGGCTGCTGACCGGTGCTCAGAACTTCGGTCCAATTAGCAACATAGGCGGAGCATCGCGAGTACCCAAACTCGGAATTCTCGTCGGAGGGGATCGCCAACAGTCTTCGTTCTATATCAGTCAAGTTTTCCAGTTCGGGTATCCAGCACCAATGATTGGGCGATACTTCGGTTAAAAATAATTGAGAAAAATACGCGAACACACCAAACACGTAAAAGGGGAACGTTGAAATGAACAAAAATATTTGGTAGCGACCAAACTCCCCCGCGGATGAGAGCAACTCGTCATAATCGACCTCCCTGTGTAAATCTAGATGGTCAGGCTTGTCGATACTTCTGCTGTTTTCTGACTGATTCTGTTTGTCACTGTGTCCCATCTTGCTCAAATGTTATGGCGCGATGTTGTCTATAATTTAAATGCCAACATATGGAAGGCTCGCAGTCAGTCGCTGACTAAAACGTGTATTTATCTGATTAACAGACGCGGAAGATGCTCCTATATGTAATGGTTACCACATGACGACTGATAGCATACTGTATTTTATTTGCTCACTGAATTACTTCTGCGTCTATTTGAAGACTGTTTGATATAGATTAGAAAGATTTGTGTTATCTTTTGTGTGTATGGGTAAATTAGGTGCAATTTTAACGTCATCTTATTATATTTACTGTCCTTCACGTGTAGCTTGTTTTATTCTTTTCTTTAAAGTTTCTAGTTTCACACTCATATCATTTGTAAAGTCTGCGACTAATCACTACCACTTCACGATAATTGGGGATCACCCATAAAGTACGTCACAAATGGGGGAGGGTCGTCGAAGTGCGAGATGGTGTGACATAGGGGGTTTCCTCAGTTTTGGGACATCACATTTTAAATGTTGAAATTTATTCCCAAAATTTTAAATATTGGTGTGGTTTTAATGTTAGGTTTTAAGTTGCAGATTTTGTAATGTCACAATAAGAACCTCAGAAATGTTACTATCTATTACAAGAGGTCTAAAAACCATGAAATTTATGTAACGTGCTTCATGAATGGTCACTTATTGTAATACTTTTTGAACTACGTACTACTATGTGTTACGCCTTCAAATATTTTAAATTAGCTACGGATAACATTACTATATCGCAAGGACATTTATATAAATTGAAAAAGTTAATATACCACAAGTAACTAAACAATTAAGGATACAAATTACAGAAAAAGTAAAAGTGTAAAGGTATTGTTTAATAATGAATTATCGCAGACTAAGTGGAAGAAGCGAATGAATAACATTTTACAACCTTCAAGTAAATATTTATTTTTTCTCATAAAATTTTGATAATTTTTATTATCTACCTTGTCTATCTAGCTGTACATTAAATCTACATTATTTTAGTTTCAAAGCATTTTTCCGGTTCTAAAGCGTCCATTTACGCAATAATCCGGCAGTTTTTTAAATGTTAGTTACCCGCTTCTTCCACTTACGTCTTCAATTATGACAGTTGTGTAAATAATGTTGATGATGATTGTGAAAATAGCATTGAGTAGTGCTTTCCCGGGAACCTAGACCTAGATTATAAATAGATTTGCGATTGACGGTATTTACCGTTGGTGATGTAAACTGTTGAAATGTTAACGGCTTTTCCGTTAACACCTTTGCACAAACATTCGTTTCCTTAAAAAAAACTTCCCAATCCCGTTAAATATTCTCTCTCTCAATTCAAAAAAATCAATAGAACATAGAATATCCTTCTTTTTATGTAGTACCAGAGGGTACCTTGTTCCTATGTTCCTTGTACCTATTATATCTAATCTTTAAACTTATTCTACTCTCACTAAAGTAGCAGTCTCCACTTAAACCGACAGGTTGTCGGTTGGCTATGTCGCAGTGATTAAGTTACTCATTCAAGCCTGGATTTGAATCCCAGCCGGCACCAGAACAAAAAATTTCAATGTTCTTGTATATAACATAATAAATATCTTAAACATAAGTATATAGAAAAAAAATAATCAATATTAATACGCGAGTGGAAAACTTTGTACCCCTTTTTAGGAAAGACACGTAATTGCAACGTAGAAGCATGAAATTTCTTCCAGTTGTAGTTGATATGGAGGAGGAGCGGGGAATACTAATATTATTTTAAAATATGTTTTAATCTGCCATATTTTTAATAAATAAAACGCTACGCACACTACAATACTTTGTCATGATACGATAATCATATATGAAATACTTTTGCTTATGGTTGAAGTCTGTGATTTTTTAAAATAAAATTTAATGGCCTGGTAACGAGAAATTTATATCAAATTGAACTGTGTGATTTAATTGAAAATTAATATTTATGGTTTAATTTCGAACTTTATAATAATAACACTCGTTGGCTGGTACCTGTAACACAAGTCCTAAGTACTTAGGCTAAGATCGGCGTGGTGTGATGCATCCATAGATATTTTTATTATAATTAAACAACAAACATAATAAGTGTTAAGATTTTCGTAGTACTTCGAAAACAATTAATTATTCAGCCGTAGTTAGTAGGCATTTGCAAAGGCAGGTTTCACCATAATTCATAATGACACACATATTGGCGCTAGTTCAAATAACATTTCCCGCCTGATAATGTCAATGGTAATCGTCCATTCCCAGCACTTATCAATAAAAGCTTTTAGCGAAGCACCGTAATGTCCGTAATCGTGTTTTTAATTTACTCGAGTATGCCGCACAATGAGGAAAGAATAGCTAATAAAAAAAAAATTAAGACCGAAAATTGTATTAAAAAAAAATTTCGGGAGCTATCAGGCCAAGTGACTTTTGCAATCTTGCGTTTGCGCGGCTCAGCATTCCGATTGAGTTCACCACCAGACCATAAGTTCCTTTTTGAAACTGTGCATACAGGCAACGCCTCGACACAGAAATATCCCATTTTCGCGTTAAAATACCCACAGAACAGAGGCAGCCTAGTATGTTAGCTAATTAATTTGAATTAAGCTGGTATACTGCTCTGTAACGCTAAAATCTGTCTGGGTAAAAATGGCTTTTCTTCCATGGAAAGAATGTCATAAAATTTTGGCTCAAGCTGAAATGTTTAGCATCATCATGTGGACTGCCACACAAAAATTTTGACAATGTTCCGTTAACCATATTAAGTGACCATTTTTATTGTTAATTAAGACGTTAATTAACAATAAAAATAGTCACTTACACTTGATATGGTGTATTAGCTAATTAAATAATTAAATACTGAATAACATTGCAATTAGCAGTACCAGGTAGTCATTTGTCATCGCACTAGTGGGACTAATCCATTACTGGATATGAGAGTGGCTGGCAAAATAGCAATTAAAAACTATGTCTGTCAGGTTACGTAACCCAAGAAGGTTGCACCTGTGGTAACAGAGATGTCCTCAACCACGAGTGATAGATAACAATAAACACTCACTCCCTTATTCATATAAATATTTTAACAGTTTAACCAATTAAGTAAGATTCAGTGCCCTTTTCTGTCGTGAGAGATCTTCAATATTCCCTATAAAGACTGCTAATCTTGATTAGTTAAACACTATTTAAATATTTTATGAATAAGGGAATAAAAATAAGCATTAGGTCTAAAAAATATCCAAAGTGAAAACTCAGAAAAGATAGAGAAATATAGTATATATGCTATTTTGTCTTTTCTAGAAATTTTCACAATTTAGGAGTACTTAATTTTTTGCTAAGGATTTAAAAGGTTATTAATTGTTCTAACAAAGAAATTGATACAGAGCCAGTTAACGGACGTAAGTTATTTGGCCAGAATATGTCAATTACCATGTAATTCGGCTGAACTATATAAGTAACTAGCTGTTGCCCGCTATTTGTCCGCTTCGTACTTTCCTCTTAAAATTTTTCCAGATTTTTTTTTCGTTTTTGTATTGTTTTCGTAATGCAGAAGATATGTCTTGTAATGTTTTTTTTTTTCAACTAAGTGAATAAACGTTTATTTATTTATCTATCTATTTGGTCGCGTTGAGTCAACCAACCACGCGAGTGAAGCTGAGGGCAAAAGCTTGTAAATACTATTAAGATTCATTTAACAAGAATTAAATATCAAAGAATGTTAAAACGTCTTTTATTTTGTTTGGGGTTCGTCGAATACACTGAATTCACGAATGTACAATCAGAGAAGTTGAAAGAGATATCGTTGATCTGAGTAGTTTGGTCAGGTTATGTCAAACTCAACCCCGACTTACATATGTCGTAGGTCCGTCAACTGGCTATCTTTCAATTTCCCCCATTATGCAAGTCAAAAGACTAAGGGCCTGTTTCACCGCTTACAGATAGTTCATATCCACAACTTTATTTGACACATGTACGGAATATACGGAAATCTGTCAAAAAAGGTGTCGATAGCTTTATTCTGTGATCCAGCCATGACTTATGAAATATGAAAACACAAACGCAGGAGTTGCCTAATACAAACAGAAAAGTTTGTCGGAGAGTTTGTACATCAATTTATGTTGCTAATTGGACCCGTCTTTATACTACGTCTTTTCACGGTTGTCTTGGATAATATTTTTCATACAAAACTAAACTCAACGAGTTCTATTTAAACGGAGTAGAAATTGCTGTGAGTTTCCAAACAAAAAACTAAGACCGCTGGAATTTTATAAAACTGTTTTAAATTTTTTACATAAATGAACGCTTTTGAAATGTTAAAAATAATTATTCGATGTATTACAGAAGAAAGTAAGTTATAAAATATATCAAAATTATGACTAAGGCGTATATTATTATTATAAAACACATAACCCTCTTTATGGAGCACTCCAAAATTTAGTATTATTTTTTTACGGGAATCGTAATAGATATTTGATTGTTTCATGTTACTTTAACAGCTGTGAGTAAAGTGAATGAAATTTACTGAAATATTTTACATGAAATAATCAAGTAGACTTTTTAGCAATCGTAAAACGTTGACCGCAGTCATTTTAGTCTTACAAAGTTGTGTTAAAGAAAGTTTCCACAATTTTTCGTAATAAATATTTTACTATTAAAACTGTTTTATAATATTTAGCTTTTTTTTGGTTCATTTTCAACATTTTATCGATTTACGACCGTCTATGTCAAATTCCTTGCTTACAACAATTCTAATAAAAAAAAAAACTTACCAAACTCAGAAGCATGCGAGTCGAATTTCACTGTTTTGAATATCGAATGGTATCCGAAGTGCGGGACGCGGCGGCGATTGGTTCGGTCATCGCTTGGTAAGTGCCATGACCAGCGCCCTCTCTATAAACCGTCCAGAGTTATTTTGCATCTCCTGGCACCTTTATTCTGATAGCATAAAGTTCATTTTTAAACGACCACAGGAGCAATATAATTACGAACGAACTATAATAGACATGCGTGCTGAGTTGATTGCATTTTCTCTCGCAAGTTCTCACTGGACCAATGTTTCTATAGAGCTTATACTTAATAAAGTTTATTTTAAGTTAAGTATATTTTAAGTAGTCATTAATAGTAATCATAGTATTCATGATACCAACCTAACCATAGAGGAATTGTTAATTGGTCTATGACCTAACTAAAGTTTTAAGTAGAACGCGGTAGAACTAGATAATGTTGTTAAATTGTTTTAGATCGTGACAAAAATACCTAACCTTAGACAAAAAGTATTTTTACTGTTAAAAAAAAATATATAAAAATAGAACTAGCATTAATCTCGGCTTCGTCCGTAAACATCATTTATCAATTGCCTTACATCCAGTATCTTAAATCTGTCTAGAGACAGTACGAACTAAATCTCTTACCCACTAGGCTACGGACGCTCTGATCTATCAGAGATTTAGTTCGCACTCGAGAGGGTGCAGGTTCGAACCCCGGTGGAGTTACCTATGAGACATTTTCAACTGGCGTGAAACGGCGTTGTACTGTGTTACGTTCAGTGAGTGACTTTACCGGTGGCTCAACTTCCCTAATCCCCTATCCCTATTTCGATTCCCTATTCCCTCATAAAATCCGGCACTTGCACGCTTCGGATGTCGCGAGTGTCCATTCACACACAACCCCTCCGTTCCCTTGCCCCCTAAAAATCATAAATAAACAAAATTATGATATGTATTCCTGTGACCTGACCTGTAATCTGTATACGAATTTTCTGTGTTTCAACGTATTAATATATTATGCTTCTATAACACTATCGGCCAGGTTTTGACATAAGGCGACCAAACTATATAGGACCGCCATATGCCTAATTAAACCGTCACAAATCGGTTTAGGTAATATCTCAGTACTGTTAGTCACTTTAACAAAAGAATAGGATACTTCTTCTCTTCATCTTTTAAAAAATGTCTCCTTCATGAATGAATAGGATACTTTATAAACACTCTGATTCGTCACTCAAAGCCGAAAAAATGGATCGAATGAATGAAATCTGTTAACAAGTTTCACTCATTTTTATAAGTTAGAGCTCATTAAAAGTTGCTGAATGCTGATAGCAGCAATCAGGAGAACCAATTTGACGGGGCTTTGTGTATAATGGTGGAAATTAAATGAGAGCCAGTTTACGTCATTTGGTCGGAATAGGTCAATTCCATGTAAGTCGGGGGTGAATTTGACCTAACCTGACCAAATTACATAGATCCACAATAGACATCTGTTTAAACTTCTCTGATTGAATATGTGGTTAAAGTTGAGTAAGACTTATAGGGGTTCTACACGGCGGGAACAAACATTCCGCAAAGATGCACTTTGATGCAATCTAAATTGCACTCTCAGTTCATGTCGGAAGATTGAAAATAGCTATACTCGATTTTAAACAAATTCTGCTTGCATATTCAGTAGGTCTGAGAATCGGCTAACATGTATTTTTCATCCCCCTAAATGTTAGGGGAAAATATTTATATGGCAAAAAAACATTTGCCGGGTCAGCTAGTATTTTATAAATCGAGCACTGGCCTACCAAACATTCGCAACACTGTATCTCCTGTGTCACCAGGATCGACAGCGGTATCCAACCACGAAAACCCGCAGATATGATCTCAGGAGCCCGAGAGACTTGCTAAAACTGCCTTGCGACGTCCAACGAAATTAATCATAAGAAGATTGGAGGAGTAAGAAGTAGCTAATACCTCTGCATTGCGCTATCATCAAATTATCCAAATTTTTGCTCTATACTGGACACTGATACGGGGCCCTTCGCGTGCGACTCCATCCTTTTTTAATTTAAATATGTTTTGTTTCTGTTGTCCAAGTTATCGAAAAATCTCTAAAAGTTTTTAATCGAACGACTGCTGAAATGTAAAATTCAATCGCAGTATTTTCCATTAATGTTTTAGGTAGACTATGTTTTAGGTCTGGTTATGTTTACGTGTGTATGTGACGTGGTTATTCGGTTGTTTTAATGCGATTTCAGCTGCCGCGGGCAACGCAGGGTAGCCTAATCCGTTGCGCGGCAAAAATCATTTACAAACATGAAGTACAAATTGACTAACTCCATTACCGCACGCTTCGGTTTAGATTTCAACTCGCTAAATTTCAACAAAATTTTACATAGGTATACTGTCAGTTATCCACAGAGAATATTTCTTTCAAAAATTATAAATCTGTATGTTACTTCACGCTAAAAATGCTTAACCGACTTTTATAAGAATACAAAATCGTTAAATCATAAATAAAAAAGTGTACCTAATATACTAATTACCCAATCTTTTTTCCGTTTGTCCGATCCAGGGGCGTATTTTAAAATTGCGCGCCCCGGGCTCCTGTAGCTCTCCTTCCCATCATCTTTGGACTAATGGTCGTCCTATGGAAGCCTTGTCGGCCGCACCTCTGACGCCCCTCGCGCCCTGCCTCCTCGGAGTCTAGCTCTTCTGGCCCTAGGGTGAATACACCTAGGGGTTAACCAAGATCTAAACGTTTTCGCTTCTTTGTAGAATCCCCAAACCAAATTTATGGATACATTTAAATCGTTCGTTACGCCTAATGTCATTTCCCTATCATATCCACAAATTTTGTTTGGCGATTCTACAAAAAAGAGAAAACGTTTAGGTTGGACACCGAAAGTCGATACCTTATGCAGCTGCATAGCGATATCGGACCATGTGAAAGGCAGGCACATGTTTTATGTACATTTATTTTCCTCCTTTATCGGATCGGCGCTCGATATCGGATCGGATAGTGTGAATACGCTCTTACAGGATTTCAAATATTGTTTTTTTTTTTCACATGTACACAGACAACGGTCGCCCCGGACAGTCCCCGAGCCGAGCAAAGTAGTAATGTATAATGAGGGAAATTGAGAGCCAGTTGACGGACCCATGTCACTTGGTTGGAATATGTTATGTATGTTACCTTGTAAGTTATGATCTGTCGGCTGAGTTTGACATAAGCCGACCAAATTACTTCAATCTTCTTCAAATCAAAAAAAAAAAAACAGATACAAATCGTGTTGTATCTGTTTCAAATTCTCTGATTGTACATGAGCGCTTTTTCTTGGCGCGGAGACTGACCGGCGATCATATTGTGTGCGACCGACTCTCAGTAGGTATGTATGGACTTGTATAGGCACTTTCACATGAAAACGGGCACGACTCGTCGCGGCGACCGTATGCGCGTGAAAAGGGCCTAAGGCCGTTTGTCCATCGACACCGTCAACCGAGAACGAGATAATTTCGGCCGGATAAAATGATACTTCATGATATGTCATGAAGTATCATTTTTTCCGGACTACAAGTTTCATTTCCTTCTGCGCCTTTAATGACGGCGACATTGACGATAGAGCTATGTCGCTAGAAAATGATACTTAAAGCCTTGGTCATAAAGTTGCGTTTTATATGGTTGAAATAATTTCATTCTCGGTTGACGGTGTTTGTTGACTAACGGCGTAAGGTGACTTATCAATGAAATCATGTCTACGTAAACTTAGAGTTGAAAAGTGTGAAAAATATTTGTGTCCTAAACTGTGTACTATAAACCATTTACGGTAAAATGCTAGTTGTTTAAATAAATTAGATAAGATTTGGTAGCGTGTTTCCCCAAATACAGCTTCGTCACAAACAGACAAACAACTTTAATATACAATAATGATATTTTTATTTCCACGTAAAGTCATGCTATGTTGTAGCCTTTTGTTTTTTGAAGGACGGGAAATGCTCTTATGCATCCTCGGCAATGTTGGGGAACTACCACTGGGGTATGTGGGACTCGCTGCAACCGATGAGATGGTAGAGTGGCCGCAGCTCTACCCACTAAAACCCGTCCGTGTTC
>JAOTAV010076468.1:0-12925 GCA_026546445.1 Cyclargus thomasi | reverse complement strand
CGACAACGTATTTAGTTTCCGATAAATGGACAATTTTTCTGACTTCTAAGGCCGCGTCAACTGTCGATTTCCCAGCGTCCAGTTTCATAATGGCACATTATCGACCGCTTTCTTGTACATGTGATCTAGTTATCAGTTACATTGTAGGCTAGTCCGGGCTAGACTCAGGGTAGACACGGATAAGATCTAGCCTAGCTCTCTAAATTCCAATTAAACCAAATACGTACGGTATAGCTTTCTCACTGCAGATTTATTTGAAGTACCTATACGAGATTCTAAGTTAATAACCAAATTATACTCGGGTTTGTTAAACTTTAATAAAATCCCAAAAAAAATCTAAATCAAAACTTTCTTAAGGCTTTGACGAAGCAACCAGCTGAGTCGATTTTCGGCGTAGAGTTGAAAGTATGGAGAGTAACATAGGCTACTTTTGATCATGAAAAACATACCATGCTCCCGATTTATTCGTATTTTGACGTGATTTTTTATTTTACTCGGGCATAACCGCAGGTAAAAGCTAGTAACATTATGAACATAATATAATGTAGTAGGAAATAGACATAAATAATAGACAAAATTAAAAGAAATACTTTCGTATTGGATCAATTCACTTCCTCGGATCAAAATGTCATGTCAATATTAAGCCGTTGATTCACAGCAGTCTTGTAACATGATTTTTAATTAGCCAACTTCTAAAAAAGGAGGAGGTTTCTCAATTCAACCGTATAAATGTACTTTTTTATTAAAAGATTTCCATTATCTATACACAAACATTTCGTAATATGCAGTATTCACCGTTTTAGGGTTCCGACTCGGAAGTCGGGTGGGTGCGGACACCCAACGGGGAAAAAACGGGACCCTATTACTAAGACTTCCATATCTGTCCGTCTGTCTGTCTTCAGACTGTATCTCAAGTATGGCAATAGCTAGGGTAGAAATTTCACAGGTTATATATTTCTGTAGAAGCAATAACAACACATACACACAATCAATTAAATGTTTAAGGCTCTCATACAACATTTACGTGTTTTTGCCTTTTTTTTCTCACTACTGGTCGCCTACATCGCGACATCGGTCGGACTACATGGTCTGTTATAGCTGGTTAACTTTCAAAACACGTTTTGCCAATTTTTTACTGGTACCGGAACCCTTTGTGCGCGAGTTCAACTCGAACCTCACCGGTTTCTTTTATATTCCGCGGCTGTGTGCGTGTGTCGTGCGTGTCAGCAGGCTCATCTTCAAGCCCTCTTACAGGCTTCTAGGCCTGTCACTTTGGTGACGCATTCTAGGACTCCGTGCGATGGGCGACGGCATCCCTATACCGCCGCCCCGAGTTCCCCGGCTAAGGAGGGTCACTGTGGTCGTTTGTGTTGACCCGTCTTCTCCTTGTGACTTCTACGACGAGGATCGAGCGCCTCCCTCTCCCTTATGTGCTCGGCCTCTTCTTTTACGAAGATGACGTTGTAAACGAAGTCCTCTATCGTTTTCCACTCCTGGTGGTTGGCACCGTAGTCTCGACGTTCAGAAAGTGTACTTAAAGTACTTATTTTGATTAAAAAGATTTTGATTTTTTTCGCCTTCTAGCATTGCATGGAACAAAGCAGTTGTATGTACCTTCAAAATATGCTGATTATCTTGTAGGTTAAGACGCTGCCACCACTGGCAATGACCTATAACTGTTACTATTTATTAAATTTTATTTTTTTTGCTTTATTTTTGGCATCGAACAGCAACGACCAAAAATAAATACAATAAATTTTGTTTTTTTAAAATAGACCTACAGAGCCGAAATGACATATACATACCACGACAAATAGTTTATTGGGATATAAAAGAGCCCATAGATCACCCTGTATACGTTTGTACAACAGGTGGTCATATTTGGTCATATCTTTAGTAATTAATAGATTTCTCGTATAAAATAAAAAATAACTTTATTCTTGTAATATTTTTTTTGTAATATTTGCCTTTGCCCACATATTTTAATTAGATCTCTTAATTTAAGTTTACGCTAATGTTAACTTTTGTAATTTGGGAGCAATAAAGTGTATTATTATTATCTTTTTATGTTGGGTTTAGCTCGAAAGATCAACAACTTAGTAATATAACGTAACATTATTTACCAAAATTAATAAGGTAATTTAATTATCTTAATGATACAGTTTTAATAACGATACATATATTAAGGTATATATTTTAATTGAAGAAGTCCGCCGAAGCGAAACGAAAGCAATTTATTTTAAACTTTTTTTGTCTTATAATTATATACAGTATATTATAATAATCAAATTGAACCAAAACCATAAATTATTCTTTAAATATACCGACAAAAAGTACGAGTTATAATTCAACTTATTTATAAAAGAAATTTCGTTTACCAAATTTATTTAAAATTACTGTGCGTTTTTCGGGAATAAAGCTCTATTTTTAAAACGTTAGGACCGATTTTTGCTAAAATTTGGTATCGAGATATTTTGAGTTCCGGGGAGGGACATGGCATACTTTTTATACCGGAAAAATGTACGGTTCGCGCAAAATAAACGAATTTTGACGGAACGGAGGTGCGGGCATCAATCTAATAATAATATAGGCGTACATTATTGATACGCAATATGTCTGCGCACTTTCCCCTTGTACAATATGATACGTAACTTGATACCAGACTTTGATACCTACACAGCAGTAGAATGAAGATAGACCACTCTATAGAAAATATTAGTTATGACGTATTTTACCCACTTACTAATCTTAACTTACTTTAATAAAGATACCACATAAAAATCAACGTGTTTAAGAACTGTGTATCCAAAGGCTAAAAGCGGAATATATATTACTAAAACTTCGATGTCTGTCCGTTTGTCTGTCTGTCTGTCTCGAGGACCTGAAAATAAATTATTATTTTTGAATGTGCACGTCATTTCTGTTCGAAGTATCATTTCTGTTATCAGATTTGAACTTATCTTTGTCTATTTAGTGCCTATAAACTAACCAGTAATTACAGTAACATTAGGTTGTTATATGAAATAGTTATGACAGTTCTTAGATTTGTAGCCTAAGTCCTGACATTGCATGTTGCTCAAGTCTACACCGTGGGGGCATTTAATTATTGTCCATTTGCTTGAGTCGGTACATGTGAAAGTTTTGTATATCTGGCACTCAACAACGTAATTGCCATAACATGTTAGTGTCTAAATAAAATCTGTTTGTCCGTTTTGACGCCCGGCGCCCTAACGAAGCAATTTTAGCATAGCGTCATTTAAAAGGACGCAGGGTACCACAGGCAACCGGCTTTTAAAAGTTAAACGCTTCCCATTTATAATATTATTATAGATTAAGGGGCAAACGAGCGAACGAGCATCTGATTGAAGTGAATTACCGTCGCGAGATCAGATTTGTGCTGTCGTGTCAGGCCAATGAGCGTTATGTACTCACTAAATGATGCCCGCAACGCAACGCCAAAATTAGTTTAACGCGCGGGAACCGTACGTTTTCCGGCATAAAAAAGTACCCTATGTCCTTCCCCAAGACTCACACTATCTCCATATCAAGTTAAAAAAAAATCACAAAGATTTAGGGGTCACATCGACGGACACACTTTCACATTTGAAGACATAATACTCCTGGATTTTTGCTTTAATGGAAATTAAAATAATGTGGGTTTGATGTGTAACTAGATACACTAGCTAGATAATGACATAGGTAAGTTACAGGATTTGTCAAAATTTTCGGAAAAATAAAAAACTTGAAGATTGCAAAATATTACTTGTCCGCTTCTTCTAGTTATGTCTCCATTTATAGTATTAGTTCAATGAAGGCATGGATTGTTGTTGGATTTTTGGATGTCTTATTACAAAGTACAACTTTTCGCTTATGGCAATACTTCTTACTCAGGCCCTTAAGGTCCTTCCAGTGAACTGATACTTTTTAATGTCAATAATTTGGAGCCCAAAAGGAGATAAGGTGCGCCGGCGTAAAGCACCCGATCGACTCACGAGTGAAACTAGTTTGTAATGCTAAAAAATAAAAAAATCACATGCAACGCTGTTTACTATCCAAAACTGTTAGCGGGTATCTAAATATTTATTCTAGAGGGTTGCTGATGAATACAAGCATTTTAGTGAGTATTTGAAATGGATGACCGCATATTTTTCCGATTTCGTCTGATATCTGAATCTCATTAGTTTCACGACCGTACCTAAGGTCAAAAACGCGAAATTCGAAGTTGCGGATCTGTCAAACATACATTTTGAATTTTAATAGTGATTTAATGAGCAAGAACATGCAACGTAAATACTTTCCTGAGAATGGATTTTCTTCTCATTTTTCGATTTATATATATTACCGTTTCAATTGACGAATCGGAATGGATCCCCAGACCCCTTAAAATTGGAACATCCTGCGTAGACACAGGACTAACTTGACATGTCAACCTGGGCCAGTGGCAAAGGTGCGATATCCTTCTTAGGTTTCTTAATTTGTTTTCCGCATTTGGACACCGGAATGTATTGCATATGGAATTCGATCTGTCCGGGAGAAAAGTGGACGTGTTGTACTAATGTATTTTCTACTGATTAAATTTATTGGGGTGTGCATGCGGCAAACTAATTCGGAAACCTAACCACAGTAAACGTGCGTTTTCGGCCGACGTTAGGCCGTTTGTTCATCGCACGCCGTCACCGTTAACGATACGATAATATAAGAATATTTTGGACGAATAAAATGTAACTGTACTAGGCTATAGACTTTATTTTCTAGTGGCATTGCTCTAGCGTCCATGTCGTCGCTGTCTGAAGCGGGGTAGAGCAAAATAAAACTTAAAGTCTATGTCATACAGTGGCATTATATCGGGCCGGAATAATTTTGTTGACGGTGACGGCGTGCGTTGGACAAACGGCGCGAAGCTTGTTCGTCAGTAGATCAGCGTGTTTAGCCTCAGCTCGCGGGTTTCGCAACTCGCCGCGCAACTTTTATTTCGCTTGCGCTTACGAGATAATTTATTGGTTCATTTAACATTCCTATTTGTACCCAAAATTAAAGCAGGCTATGGAATATTTCTAGCTAGAGATTTGAGTCGCTAGACAAGCTTTTGACTGTTGCATGAGGATTTCGAAAGCTTGTACTATTGATAAGTTTAAGTAAGTAGAATTTAATTAGCTAAATAATGTAATGGAGTTTGCACGTATTAAGTAGGTTACTAAATTTTAACTTAATTTTAAATTGATAATTGCATGTAAACACGAAATTGAGTAGCAAGTTAAATGACATAAAATAAAGTCTATCTATGTACACGTATTAAGTAATGCTTATCTACTTAATACGTGTACATAGATAGACCAGACATAATAAAAGAACACACATACTTACGCATACAAATACATATTTCATTGAATACTTAAACATGTTTTAGTTTCGACCTAGCGGTAACTTTGACGATGCGAAAGGACTCAAAGCAGACGCTTCGATCAACTATTATAAAGGTTTACAGTTACTGTCTAAAAAGTGGCACCGGCAATCGGCTTATTAAGCGCCATTCTACTCCTAGTCGCTCCAAGACCGCGATTTTAGCTTTTGTGAGCTTTAACTCATTAAGTTAAGTGTTATTTTTCAATTTATCTCTCATTTTTAACACGCTTTTATTAGCTCGGCCTGTATGTATGTATGTAATGGAATCTTTAAACATAATTTTTTAACTCTAATTACGAATATTAATAAATTAATACGTATTTTGTTGCCATAACTAATTATTCAAAGTATTTATAGTAGGTAATTAGTAGAATTGAAACATTTCCTTTGCAAATCAATCAGTTGTATGACTTGAGGTCAACACTGCGAGCCGTTTTATCTGAACATGAATTAATATGTGTCGAGAACAGTTACAAAATCAATCAAGTAGTTTAAGTGATGAAATCTGAATAAGGCATTTTCAACAGCTTTTTTTGCGTTTTTCTTTCATCCGTTGACACAAGTCAGCCGCTACTTACATAATAGAGGTAAGCGTTGCTTAAGATCTTGAAAAACACCGGTCATGATGATGCGTGAGGTCGATTGTCCACCGACACCGTCATCCGGTCCGAAATAATTCTCGACAAACTCTCTCGAAAAATCGTTCTCGGTTGACGGTTTTGGTGGACAACACCACGCTGTCACTGTCAACGAGATTATTTTGGACCGATAAAATTCAATGACATAGACTATAGGTTTCATTTTCTAGCGTCCTGCGTCTAAGTCGTCCCCGACGTGGCAAGCGATTAACGTTTACGATAATCGCTTCGCTTGCTTTGTTTGGGATTAACGTATTAGAACTCGACTAGATCACGTGACTTTTCGTTCGTCTATGTCAATCCCATACAAAAAATACGCCAAGCGATTATCGTAAACGATACTCGCTTGACACTTGTCTACGGTAGCTGTAGTGACGTAGAGTAAAAAAGACAGTTTTTTTTCATTACAAATTTCAAGATGTCTATAGGCTTATTCCCATATCTTTTTTTCTTAATATACTTAAATTTTTTTGCACCAAGGTTTACATTTTATCTCATATAACGTTAAGTCCATCACGCTGTAGACTTCTTTTCTGTGTTTCCGTGGCTCTTATATTATCCGTAGTGGTCTGTCAACTACAGAGGTTTTAGTGGGTTAAAAATCCTACATAAATCCTACCCAGGAATCTTGCTGCAGTTCTTCATGTTTTAAACAAAAACAGGGCCTTATCACGTAAAAAAGAATAAAACCGGTATGACATTAAAATAATATTTCGGAGCTTGCGACCTTTGGGATCGTCTATGAAGTACGTACATATAGATATGGTAACAAGAGTTGGGGGGTGAAATTGTGATAAAGAATGGGGAGGGTTCTAAAAATTATGACACTAATGTGGTTTTTAAGCCGGAGCCCGTAGTTTTTACCAGCCAGTATGCCTCTAGTTACGCTAGTGGCTTACCTAGACGATATGCACCTCTACACTTCGATCAAATATTACTAAGATACACAGATCTCTTCAAAATTAAATAAAATAATGGCACCAACACTATCTGACACAAAACAACTTAAATCAAAATCAAGTTTATTGAAAAATAAAACTTAACTTAATGAATTAATGCTCACAATCGTACAAAAGTTAAAATCGCGGTCTCGGAGTGACTAAAAGCGGAATAGCGCTGAAGCGCGGTTTTGCCGGTGCCATTTTTAGACGACAACTGTGAATCTTTATAATATTTGATCGAAGCAATTACCATTGGCTTTTACTATAATCGCTTAACACTTGTCTAGGCTTGCTGAAGAGATAAACTTCTGTCAGAAACTCTCTGAAAGCGTGTTTACAGCAAGCGTCCGCTGTGCTATTTAATGCCGTCCTTTGATCTAACACGTCTGACACACAATATCTTCATATTTAATTACTCAAACTCAGACGAAATAGATGCAACTTATTTCGCTAATATTTTAGAGTAAGTTAGATGTTGTCGTCAAAAACCCTACGATAGCAAAGAGACAACACAATAATCTAAAACAAAAAGTTTTCTATATTTTTTCGAATACTCAAACTGACTGTGCCCGAGATACACAAAGATTTTACTGACAAAATAGCATGTGTCAGTAAGCTAGCAAGCTAATACTACTGGCTTCATGCTAACAATGTTACTTTTAGTTTCCTAGCTCATAAATAAAGCTTGCTATTTTACGGACACTAGCTTGCTATCCCAGATTGAAAAACTAGCCTTGATAAATAAAACGCTACGCACACTACAATATTTTGACATGACTGTATCATATGTATCATACAAGAAATACTCTTTGGTGGTTTATGGATGAAGTTTGATTTTTTTGAATAAAATTTAATGGCCTAGTAACAAGACCTTTATGCCAAATCAAAGTCTGTGATTGAATTTACAATAAAATTTTTATAGCTCATATACACGATCGATTTCAATCATTATGGTCGATTTTCGACCAAAGGCGACCACTAGTAGTGATAAGGACTAGACCGTTCTGTTTATCCAGCTAGAAATCCAGGCATCCTAACAGCAGACCCAACAAATAAACATTGAGAAAGTCGTAATCAATTGTCTAACAACAAACACCCACGTGTGGCCGACTACATAAAACTCAATTTACTGTCGACATAAACTGGAATCAGCCGCGCTCCACTGACACAACTATTGTGGCCTCATTTTAAAATACACATAGCAACTGTGCAAAAGCCCAAAGAAAGGAGCGTTAAAGAATTACGTAAGATTGGAAGACTTGTGTTTGTCCACCGCCCACCGTCAACGAGATTAACAAAGTTGCATTTTATGATTCAGTTGATGGTTTCAGGACCTGGAAGACATCATAGCGATATGTCGCTATGATTAGACATCGCGCTGTTGCTTTATACGAAGAGAACTGATAAAGCTGTTTGACATTCGAGAACACGTTTTATCAATTTTTTGCTTTCTACTGGTACGGAAACCTCCGTGTGTGCATCCAGCGCGCACTGGCTGGTCGGTTCTCGACATTGTCTAGCGTTGTCAACGTCTGTAGTGGCCTAGAGGAAAAGGAACATAAACTCTATATCGTACGTACATTTTTAGTTACACCAAGAACCTTGGAATAGTTTATTTTGTGAATATCTACTAAAAACGTAATTTTGTGTCACGGAGATCACTTCACGTAGCACGGTGTTTAAGAACGTAGAGTAATACTTGTACGCCTCCAAAATTGTAGATTAATTCGGAGGCTATAAGGTGCCATATCGCGCGGTATCTCTCGAGCAGAACGTCTCGTCCTGGTGACATTGAACCAATTGAAGATGACATTGGCCGACCTCAGCCGCCGTGGGAATTCGGGATAATCAAACCGCACATTCGCAAGATAATATTTATTACGCACCAATCATAATTAAACATTGACAGATTGCATGATCAAATTTTTCACAACAAAAAAACTAGAATGCAATCCCGGGTATTGCCATGCAAAACTAAAACTCGAATTTAAGTGATCCGACTAAACCTAAAATCAAGTTTTATGGAGCAAGGCGCGATCGCTGATCTCTGGTACATCGTTGAAGTAAACATGACAATCAGAAACTAAACAGCAATCGAATCGATAACAAACATACAAACATGTCAACTGAACTCGTCTCGCTATCGAACAAAATAAAAATATAGTCATGCACATCCGCGAGTTGGTTTCATAAAATTAAATTAGGTCATGCGTTAGAAAATTTAGTAATTGTTAGTCAACGTGATTCAAAATAAACTAATAAATATAAAAATAAATAAAATCATTGATATAAATCGCGTGAACGTATGAGGCCCCCGAAGGGAGAAGGAGCAACGGCAAGCGTATCACCGACGGTCAGAGAACTTAAAGACTAGAGAAGCGTTCCTGCTCCTCCCTCCGACACCGCATAATTAGTATAAATCATATATTCTTGAATATACACAAAAACGGTCCTAAATGTTACACGGTCACAGGGAAACTGTGAAATTTCAGCGTAACAACATCGTTGTGGGTAGATGATAACACAATATAGGCATCAACGATAGTGTTGAACGCTAATTTCACACGTCTTCTTCAGAATGGCGCTAACTAAGTCTACATCGTAACATAAAGAACTAGGCGTGGTGGTATTTCATCAGGTGGATTGGAGACGGCAGCAGATGCGGTGGGGGACGTTGTTGAAATCTGAAACAAAGAAAACTAAATTACCCAATTTGATAAAACTATCGAATTAAAAAAAAAGAGCAAGAAAAAAAAATATGCCTAGGTAAAATATATTACGTACGTACAATATGCCTAGGTAAAATATATTAGGTACGTACAATATGCCTAGGTAAAATATATTAGGTACGTACAATATGCCTAGGTAAAATATATTAGGTACAATATGCCTAGGTAAAATATATTAGGTACGTACAATAGTTATAAATAAGTCGACGGACAAAAAATAACAATACTTAATGTACGATCATAAAAACGAAAAACTACTTTTGTTGGTCCAAAAAAATACGAATATAGAGATCACAGCTCAGAGTACATTCAATGAGCAATTAAAAGTAAATGATATTGCAAATTTCAAAAAGCCTTTGTGAGGCCATAATGGCGACTTGTGTTAGAGGAGATGAATATAGTCTATTCAGGAATATTTTACGCCGAAGTTCGCATGAGAATGCTCCTTATCTCGTCGGCATAAAGGTCCCGGCAGAGGTTGAACATCTCCGAATGGGCTGTAACGCGGCGCATACCGTACACGGGCTGCGTACCAAATTTTATAATGAAATCAATGAAAGGGGAGCGTTTTATGATAAATGCTTCGGCGATGATGCAGCGCAACGAGTTTTTGGGAAACGCGAACTTCCAATGCGAACTCTTTCACTAATTATAACGTTACGGCAAACATTCAAAGCGTTCGCCATCAACAACTTTGATGTTTTTGATCCCTTAGGTGTAGAATTTTGAAAAATGATTTTTAATAGACATCATAAAAGAAGTACAATGCATAAATAATAAATGTCGAGTCTGTAACTCTGATGATCGGTTATCTAGTACTATCGATATCAAAAGGCAGCTTTTCAAGTGGAGCTAAAAAATATATATCTTGTTACAATACGTGGCAAAACTTAAAAATTGTGTCAGCACCAGATCTTTGAAAGGTTCGATTCCCATACCTCCGGTCATTACACAAAATACATAAAGTCATGTAAATAAAGAAAACGGGGACGTGACAAAAATTTAATTGTTGGCACTTTATTTGAAATTATAATTACTGGATGGGGGCGTGGGAGGCGACGCGACGGCCGACGTGCTGAGAATGTACAACGCAACGTCTCCCCTAGTGCTAAATAATCGATTTTAGAACGCTCATCTAAAACGCCAAGGCAAAAGAATTAGGAATTGATTAGAAAAAAAGAAAAGGGGCACGTCGACTGATGCGACAATACCAAGCTAAATCGTCACGAGTACATTCATATTCTTTATGTATATCTCTTCTGCGCTAATAATTTATGTAAGATAAAGAATAATTCCAATATCCGTGGACCTCATCAATTATAAAAGCAACAGAGAAATTCTACTATAATGACGGTAGGAGGATTCGAAACGCCCCACGATAAATGAGTAAAAATCGAGGAGTAGCCGACTACCATACGGCATAGATACGTTATCATAACAAATATAGAGTCGGTTATCAATCGACCTCGATTCGGCGGTGCGCGATAGCGTAACAATCACTACCTTTTCTTAATCCTAGATATATATCGTACGTTTTCCTCAAATTACGATAACGATTTACAATTTTTCGAAATAAAACGCGGGGGAGCTTCACACGAGACTGGCGCAATACGCGCGTTTTGAGGACGGAGAAGAAATATTTTGTAAAATTTATTGACAATAAATAAGGTATGTACTGTAAAGTCAACTCGCTTAATTGTTGACCTTTCAATGCCAAATATTTCATGATGGCGCGATAATCCGAATTTTAAGAAAGATACTTCACGAAACTTTTCATAGAGGATCATAGAATCTCGACTATATATTCCATACTGTCCAATCTCTGCTATATTCAGCAGACTTATTCTCCCAACGTTTCTCAGTCAATAATCTGCCCTGGAGTCTGCACGAGTATTCCGACCGGTACATGCCTACGCGTGCAGTTTCAATGACTCGGGTTTTTTACTCCATCGCCCACATAATGTGAAAAACTTCTAACAGACAATGGGAGCGTTCTCAAATTGGACTGGATCAAATGCCAATATGTAAAAACTAAACCCGTTCGACAAGTTTAAATCGAGAGATAAATTTGACGGATTGTGTTCCGAACGCAAGACGTCATTTTATACACAACTAGCTCTTGCCCGCGGCTTTGCTCGCGTGGAATTTGAAAATCGCGTAAAGACCAGGTACCGGCTCCGTCGTAGGGCATGCTATGTATCAGATATTCATCTTTCACATACAGCGCGTATGTGAAATTGTTTCCTATTTTTTTTTTGCCATAAGCCTCACGGAGCCCGAGAAATTTCCTACGAATGCAATATTCTGGAAATCGGTTCGTGAGTTCTAGAGTGTCAGGAAGGAAAACCCGACTTATTTTTATATAAAAGACTGGAAGATACTCGCAACTCCGTTGCATCAAAATTCCTTAATCCCGCGAGAACCGTACATTTCCCGGAACACAAAGTATCACCATACCATTTTTCAGAAAAATCGGCTCAGCGGATTAAGCGTGAAGAGATAACAAACAGACATCCTTTCGCATTTTTAATATTGGTATGGATATTCTAAGAACTATACAAATTAAATCTTCCCTGAAATGTATCAGACAATGTTTTTGCAAATTTTTTACCGATCCGATCAGATCGGACAACGGAATCGCGTTGTGCCATACCTTAGGAGACTAATTTCGAAAAACCCCTTTTTTTATGACGAATTGATGAAATGGTTTTTCATATTATATATGATTTCTCGTTTTGGAAATGATGATGCCCGTCGTGTTATCTATCATAGGTCTGCGGTACCTAAAATGAACGCCCATACAAATCGCAACCGCGCTTCATATGAAACCGTCCGAATCCGAACCGGTCAGAAAATTATGATTTTTTTCGTCAGTTCGTATACGTATATTACAAGTTTGTCCTCAATATCAGTTATTAGGATTTAGACACGCCCGCGCGTCCGAAAACTTTACCAATATTCTAAAAAACACTTTCGGGTTACACAAATAGAATGTGAGGCCGACTTTCGTGGCGTTTTCGTTCTCGCAGAGAGACAGTTAATCGATTTTACTTTTTCAAGTTTCTACGGGAACGTCGCTATTTAAAAAAAGATATACTGATATCTTTATTTATGCACTGTTAAAAATTTTTGTAAACTTACTACAATTTTACTACGCAAATGCATCCTAAAATTACAAAATCTTGTATTGTATTGGAATTTAAACACGCATTTG
>JAOTAV010076457.1:0-12929 GCA_026546445.1 Cyclargus thomasi | reverse complement strand
AAAAAAAAAATAAAAAAAAAAAAAAATATCCACAGCCGAACATATTAACCTCCTCGTTTTTGGAAGTCGGTTAAAAAATAACGAATGTATTTCAACACTCTTAAATAAATCGTGCGAAAATAAACATACAATCATGAAATTGTTTACACGTTACAGTAACTATGGAAGATACAACTGCCATATAATAAGACGTTATAAACACATACACCTGAATCTAGACTAGAAAAGATGTTTAACCAAACAAGGTTCGCTGTCACTTTTTGGAAACGTCACACGACAGAAAGGGACAGTGAACCTTGATAAGTTAAACATTACTTAAATATTTTTATAAGGGGGTTAGAGTAAGTTGCCCCGCGGGCGCTGTTATAATATAACTTGACAAATGTTTGTTGCTCGATGATTTTTTGCTTCCAGTTATTTTGACTTTTGTTACCTTCTTTTTCACGATAAAATGAATTAATATTTTTTTTACTTTGGCGAATCTACAAAGAAGCGAAAACGGTTAGGTCTTCATTTTTTCTATAATTGATTAGCCATTTTCATGGTTTCACGTCAGGTCTTAAAAAATTTACATAATTTGTAGCCTTCAACCTGCCGAGGATCAATTTAATTTACTAAACAAAAAATCCTTCCAGTAATTTTTGCGTGAATCGTGCCCAACAGACAGACAGATAAACAAGAATTAAAAAACATTTTTTTGGTTTCTGTTACGTGCTATGGTGTTGCCCAATGTTCCGTAGAATGTTTACATTGAACCACACGTAACAGTGACCTTGACCACAGTTTTATTAGAAGTATAGATTGTTCAATTTACGAAATTGAACTTGTCTACGGTTTTATTATAAGTATAACAGAGAAGAAGATGTTTGATTTAATATTTTAATACATTAATGAATTATCAAGTGCCATATCGCTATTAAAATAATGACAGATAATGCGTTAAGGCAATTAATTGATGTAATTTAATGACTGCAATAATTAAATGATTTGTAGATCAAAAGCTTTTAGGAACAAATTAACATTTGTTTATTTTTTGTTTCAGATAACATGGATCTCACTAGTCATTTATATGTTTTACAATTCGTATATTTATTATATGAGTGGACGTCAGTTTCATTATTTAAGGGAAATTTTAGGGGTAAGGAAAATTTTTTAAATATTTTTTTTCTTTACAAAATAAAAAGACAGGTCGATATTTAAAGACACAGGTGACTCATTTTTCACCTGAAAATCTTAACAAATCTTGTAACTCACCTAATTCATCATCTAGCTAATGTAAAACCCACATTTTTAAGATTTCAAAACATTTTACTAGAAACAGATTAAAGAAAGGGAAAAGAAACAAGAGTTTTTAAAATATTAGTTACGCGCTTCTGTCACGAATTTCTTCATTTCTTTTAACATGACTTCTTTTGCAGATAGGTTTATGTGTGTCCCGCGGCACAGCGGCGGTTTTAAATGTATGCTGCGCTCTAGTCCTACTGCCTATGTGCAAGAAACTGAACCTGGTGCTATATAGAATACTCTCCAAGCTATGTCCTGGCCTTTTCTTCTTCTGGTTGGAGAAGATGAAGAGCTTTCATATGACCGTCGCCATCACACTCGTCATATTTGCTGGTAAATCTCATTTAAATACCAACCCCTGCTTATATTTATTTACACATCTAATACACAATGTACAAGGCTTATCCCAAATGCCTAAAAAATGCATTCTGGAATAGTCATATGATTAAGACGCGACACTCGGCAACTTTTCGTAGTGATGCAATGCGTCGCATAGTTGTTATTTTTAATGTCTAAAAATATTATTGAAAAAATGTCATAAAATAAATATCAAGTTTTTCAGAGAGCTTTTACCAGCATAAACCGAGAGCTGACGGTCGCATAATGCACTTATAGAAATCGGTTCTAGAGTTATTAAATCGATGACAACTATGAAATTACATTAGACCTGCCTGAACGAAGATTGTAGAGCGATTTTAATTGATTGACTTACATCGCTTTTAACAGGATTTTTACTATTTATAGTACAGTTTTCAGTTAGTTAATGAAGTAATTTTAGTAGTAATAGTTATTTTTTCTGTTAAAACATCTAAGGCAGTTTGATTGATATTATATCTAATAATGGATTATTGCCGTGCGCGAAATGCAAACCTTTGGAGCTAGAGACACCGCTGTTGTTAATCTCTCACGCTAATATTAGATTTTTTTAATGATATTAAAATTGCATACCTACTGGAGCCAAGAATAAAGAGTCATCTTTATTCTTGGCGATGAATTAATTAATAGATAAATCACCATCAAAAGCAGAGAATTCGACTTTGCATCTTTTTCCTATGTACTCAATCCTTACGAATTGAGGTTAAAATTTCTGGAAAACGTGTACAGCAGGAATTGTGTTAGGTCACATTTTTATTGTGCTCTCTAGACTGAACGCAATAAAGAACTACGGAACTCGTCATTAGCCTTTGTCTCAAGAACATAAATGGTACGCCTTTGGGCGGAAAACTTAACATTAGGGCCCTAGCATACGGCGACTTTTTGTAGCGATGCGTTTATTTATCGCGTTAGTATAGGTAAAGCCTATGAAATCGGTGAATTCCTTTCCTAGAAATAACCAACTTGATGATGCCCGCAATTCCGTTGCGCACAAAAATCGTTAATAGCACCGGACCGTACAGTTTCCGGGATGAAAAGTATTTTTTGTCCTTCCCCGAGACTCAAAGTATCTTCATACTAAATTTCGACAAAACCGATCTAAGCGTAAATAGGCAACAGACAGACACACTTTCGCATTTATAATATTAGTATGGATAGCATCAATTCGTAGGATTGGGTATAAGAAACAAAATGTAGAGTCGAATAAAATTAATGGTGATTTATAATCGGACATAATAAATAATAATAATGAATTAAAATATATTTTTTCTTAATTTTCATTGTAACTAATGCAGTAATAATGGCAATATGTTTGTTTCAGTAATGCACTCTATATCCCACTTTGTAAACCTCTGGAACTTTTCGCGCAACTTCGACGAAGTAAGACTGGAGATAAACATGGCGAAATATAAGAACGAGGTAAGTTTTTCACTTGTATTACAAAATACAACACTTTACCTATTAACAATAAGTCCGATATCTGCCTAATTACGAGTTTAGTTTTGATGCCTTTTAATTGTTTTTTCTTTGTACTAGAGGCTGCCCTGTGGTCCAAATGCCCATAAATATAATTTAATTTCAATTCAATCACAGACTTCAATTTGGCCAAAAGGTCTTGTTACTAGGCCCTTAAAATTTATTAAAGAAATATTGTATGACTAGTAAGACTTAATTAATATACTGAGGACTATTACGAGTAGACAAACAATTTTAAGAAAATTATATAAATCCTTGAGACTACATAATGTTGTTCCAAGGACTCTCATACTTATTTCGGGACTACTTTGCTGTATTTATAAATACGATTTATGAAAGTTTTAATGCAAAAAGTCAGCACTTAATGGGCAAAACCAATAACCTCCTACTATTTGGAAGTTGCTTAAAAAGTTAAATTGTAGAGTACCAACATTTTTGCTAAGGTAACCGACAAATTACTTAAGACGTTTTTTTTTGGCGTGCTGGAAGCATTGGAGTACATTATGGCGTACTGAGACCCTTTAAACTTAAGGCTTTGGCCATAAAAAAATATTAGAATCTACATGAAACCTGCAACTCCGTTGCGCAAAAATTCGTTTATCGGGAAGTGTTCATTTTTCTGGCATAAAAAGTATTCTCCAGATCATTCTGGGGTGATTATGATATATTAGGATTATAAAAGATGTAAACAGAAATTAACAAAAATGTAAATGTAAATAGAACTGAGTAGATTAGTTAGTATAATAATATTGTATATATAATAATTTAAGGACAAGAATAAATATATATCAGGGAATCCCTCGAATAAATATCAAGGACAAGAGTATATTAAATAAAAAAAATAAACTCCAAGAGTACGTTCTCTTATGGACTATGGTTAGTTTAAAATCAGTTTAACCCATGATTTGGTATTGAAGCTGTGCGCGGCAGCATTAAAATAGTAATCGCATTATCTAACACGGCCAGGCTTTCAACCTTTGATATATTACAATTTAGGACTCTATATTTCTACAGTCCACTGACCTAGCTTTGCGGTTTAGTGGTAACATATACCAATTGCTTTAATTTCTTTATGTCTAATTCCTCTACGGTTGTACTGAATTAGAGTTCGACTCAATGATTCGATTCCCGAGCTGGGAGCTTTATACATTTTGTAAGCGTATTATAACCACGCGCGTACGTACTAACCTAGACCTACTAATACTTGCATTATAATGCATTCGTCACCCTTTATATATGTCTTTACTCACGTATGACGTCCGTTGTTTTATACTACACTATTTTATCCACATCATTTCTGTTGTTTCTTGGCTTGCGTAAGATGTAAGACCACGCGATATATAATTATGTTGTTTGGGTTGACCATCTGGATAGAAAGATCTTATAATCATTCTGAGTTCTTAGGCCTTAAAGACTTAGTTATGTGATATTGTAATAGAAGCACTGGTGTAACATCATATAGAGATAGCCAGCCCTAATGGGCCGCTTGGGAACACTTAGGTTAGGGAGCTTCACCTGTTTGGTCTGTATGCCTTAATACGTCTATGACATATTACGGCATAGCAATACATATAGAAATGTATATTTCATTACCGTATAGCTGGGGTTAACACTCGGTCAGGCTTACCGGTTGAGCTTATCTCTGTGTGTCCAGGAATGACCTCATTTGAGGCTCGTTTAATTGGCTATGCGTGTATGTTTGAGTTAATGTTAAATCTGTGTCAATTTATTCGCATATTTTAACTTTAAACTTTTGGTTTTATTTGCAAATGCTTAATTGGACTGAATTTTTATGAATACATTATTTAAAGCTCTGAAAAATGGTTTAAAGCTCTGAAAAAACGTAATTTTGATAGAAATGCGATCGACTTCTTATCTGGGAAACAAAAAGGTACTCATTACTCTACAACTTCCCAGATATAAAAATAGCAAAAAATACTTTGGTTCCCAATTAATTTTTGGGTTTAGTTAACACTGAGACGTGAATGAATGTGTGGTATTGAAAAACTTAAAATCATTAATCGTAAAAAAGTTGTTACAAATCTATAATGTAGAGATGCCTCACCGAATTCTGATACAGGCACTATTATTTACTAAAGAATTATATACTAAAGAATGAATATTATTTAATACTTTTTAGTTTTTTTAATTATTTTTGTTTTTTCCTTTGGAAGTCGGTTTTAATTGATATTAAAAATCTTATTGCCTAGTCAATGTAGTTCAACTTTGTGATCGCCATAAATTCTGATCTGTCCAAGTCTTAGATCTTAACAATTAACATGTTTTGAGTATAACAAGATCAGTGTTATAAATCAAGGGCAGATTAAGCCGTAGCGAAGACAAAGTCAACACTATAACGATATAATTAGACGCATGGCATACACTAACTTGGCTTTGATGGATTAGGACATTGACCTTAACAATTAACATACACTTTACGGATATACATAAACTATAGTGCTTTCGATAAATCTAGGCGGTAGCGGTTATTAACCTTTTGTCAAAAAACGTCATTTTTATATAAATTGCGATTGACAGCAAAGTGACCATACAACATTATGTTGTCAATCACCGTGATTGATATATAAAAATGACGAATGTTTTGATACAGGGTTAATGACTGCCTTGATTGACTGAAATGACTATAGTTTTTTTTCGTAATTGTTTGGATTTAAAAGTAACTAAAACCATGCCACTTACATTACTTACAAAACGTCTAAACCCTTCCTATAGGAAGGGTTTAGATGTTTTCACTTTTTGGTAGAGTCACTTGAGTCTATATCAAAAGGCACTTTTTTATTAAAGAATAAATCTGCGTATACGTTATGTTACCAATATTATTAGCCGTATTTCACTATAACCAGCAAACCTTGTTATAAAAAAGACATAAAAAGTTTCCAACTGAACAACGGTAGTCTACAAAAGTCAATTTTTTAAATTTTCCAGAGTCCTTTCTTACTATTGATGAGTGTACCCGGCATAACAGGGGTGAGTATGCTCGCGATTGTACTGAGCATGGGTGTGACGTCATCGCGGTACCTGCGCCGGCGACTGTACAACGTGTTCTGGTACACCCACCAGCTCTACCTGCCATTCCTGCTACTGCTGATGATACATCCGCTGAGGTGAGTGATGTCCATGATGATGAAGAATAGACTAACGATTATTCCCGTCCGTAGAACGGGGTGGAGATGTAACTTCTTCTTCTCAATTTATTTATATGGCGCTTCGGCTATAACCATGGCCAGTGTCAAGTAAAGGCGGGAAATCAAGTTTCTTAGTCCAATAATTTTAGCAACGTTACAATATTTCGTCAAGTCTAAAGTCTGGCCAAAGTCAAGATAAATCGTCAGTGCAGTCAAAGCGTCAAGTCAGTGGATTTAGTAAAGTGGTAGATGCTTTATTAAAATTTCTAGTGGAGTTTCGGAGGGATACATAAAATAGCACGTTCCTTGTAGTTGTATCACTTGCTCACACTTGTTCGTGAGGACGAATGGTTGATATACTACCACTATAACGCATTAAAACCCAAAACAATACAAATTTAGCGAAGAAGTACAAAAACAGAACATCACTTTTTCACGTCCCGCCTAAATATAATATGATAACAGTCTACCCTTCCTCTTCCTTCTACTAAGTAATTTTAAGAGCACTTACATGTATTTTTAAGAACGTTCGCCGTTTGTAAGGTCAAGTGTTAGCGTTGATGGCATCTAGTTTTTGCGGGGCACTTGTGATCTCACGTCAACTTTAAAAAAACACGGAGCAGAATGAAAAGAATACTTAATTCTTGGCGTCGAAAGAATCCTAAACTTCTAAATCCTTAATGTTGTAGAGTTAAACGATTATTATATAAAAAGATTATAGGCTGTTGTGTGTACTTTTATGGCGGCTATACACTCTTGCTGCGAGCTCCCTGACAGGCGAGACGAGGCGAGTGTACCCATTTACACTCTCGCACTCAGGCGGTCTCACTGTATCTCGGGGAGAGTGTACATGTTCTTTTGCAATATAAACGGACGCTATTATTATAATTGCTTGCTACGGTGTGTTTGATACTCTATGGTCCAGGCTCTTAACAATTTACTATCGACGACCTCTGTGGCGCAGTTGAGCACCTTTGTTGCTCACGCCGGGGGTCGCGGGTTCGAATCCCACCGACGGAACAAAAAAAAAAAGTTTTTTCAATGTTCCTGAGTCGTGGATGATAGATATTATTATTATATTATATATTATTACTATCAAGTACTTAGGTATTCTGGTAAGTAGCAAGTACTTAGGTATTCTGCTCGCAGCAGCTTCGCGATCGACGTGACACCAAGCGTTAGTTCTGTGAATCCACCGTCATACTTACCGCGACTTTATACATATTAATAATATTATGGTTTTTACGTCCGCGTATAGTTCTTGAAGGACAATATGTAAAGTGTAAGTGTATCTTTATATATATTTATTTTATAAAACCCTTTATGCATGGCACGAATCAACGTACTGTTTGCACAAACATGAAATTTGGGAAGAGTGTTCTCCGTATAATGTGATGATTAATAAGAAGGGATTTTTTTTAATTCGTCTCCTAAGGATGTAAAAAGGGAGGTTAAAGTTAGTATTTTTCCGTGGTCCGATCTGATCCAAAATAAAAAAAAAAAAAAAATTACATATCTTAGAATAGCCACACTGTCATACTATTACATACATTATGCGAAATGCGAAAGTGTGTATTTGTTACCTCTTCACGCCCAAACCGCTGAACCATATATAATATAATATCTATGGACGCTTCACACCACGTCAGTCTGGCCCCGTGCTAAGTACCCGAGGGACTTGTGTTACAGGTACCAGGCGACGGAAATATATTTAATACTTTTAAATTATACACATAATTAAGATTTTTATTATATGATATACATATTTAATACACATCCAAGACCATTGAAAAAATTTTTGCTCCATCGGCGGGATTCGAACCCGCGACCCCCGGCTTTAGCTACTTAACTGAGCCACAGAGGTCGTCAATATTTTAATAGTTACTATTTTTTTAGTTTTTTACTTTTTTAGTTACTATTCTGTCTATGAATCTAAAATCATCGCTAAATTCTGAGTCTGGCGAGGCGCTGTCGATTTAACATCACCTTGAATTAGATAAAATTTGGGTTACGACCTGGCTACTTTCGTTTCTGCGACCCTAAATTTCTTGTTTAAGCCCTTATTTAATCTCTCGTTTGCTAATGTTCCAATAGTTGAGGCTAGAGTCTCTAGAAGAGTTGTGATTCCCACCGTTATGGGTTCTAGTACAAGTGTACAACAGAACGGCAAGTTAACTTTGTAATATGATGTACAAATCAAAAAAAAAGTAATAAATGATTTAAAACATAATATTTTTATACAAAATACGAATTGACGAGATTCGGTGATAATACGAAATAATGAAATAAACAAATATCAATATTTTATTTACTAAAACATTTTTACATGTTTTTTTCAATTTAACGTCCCCCCAAACTAGGCCTGTTCTATGGGGGAGTTTAAAAAAGTACGTCAGAGTGTAAAAGTTGCGGCAAACAACAGAAACATAATTTTTCAAATAATTTAAACAATTTAAATTAAAAAAAAAACAAATTAAATAATATTTTCTTATTCTTAATTAAGTATGTTTGTAAATAGTGTATGTGTATGCGCGAGTATATATGTGTGTGTGTGTGATATCAGCGTATGTATGTGCGTTATTTGTACACTTTTACAAGATTTCCAGATTCGTCGTAAGACCAACCAACTGTATACTAGATTTTGCTTGCTAGCTTTAGTTACTTTAGTAACTTTAGTAACTTTTTTGGTATTTTGGTATTTCAAAAAATCGCGTTTGACATACGAATTCTCTAGGAACTTGAAGGTGATGTTTCGTCAAGACTGAAGTATAGCTATACTCTCTTTTCAATTGCAACCGTCGACGCAAAAAATTAAGTCGACTGTTTGCTCCATTACGGCGTGAAGGAAGGAGAAATAAAGAGACAAAATGTTAACAAAGAATTACACTTTTCATTCATAATAACAACAACAACAAAATATGTACTTTATTGTGCACAAAACTTACAATAGAACTTAAATACAACAACAATTACAATAGACATGTACAAAAAGGCAACCTTAAGACTTGAAAGCAATTTATTTCAAGTACATATTAGAGAAAATTAACCCAGAAGAAAAAGGTGATTTGCAAAATTTGTACTCTGTTATAATACTAAGCTAAGATTAAAAAACAGTATGTGCTAAATTAATGAATATTACATATTTAATACTATAACGATATATAACCATATATTAATAAACACTATATATACTATGTAAAAACATTAATATACGCTGTAATAATTAATATTATATATTTTACAAAAATCATATTTATAATAATTACCGTTTAAAAATATGGAAGTCTGCATAATAAATTATAAACGCTAGCAGTTAAAAAAGTATAACACCTTTATAACTGGTCAATGTCTCATTGAGCTTACTTTAACTGTACAATCTTCCAGATCATTCGGACGTCTGCCTCACGGGGTCCTGTATATACACGGCGAGCGAAGTCATCAGGGCTCTGGACGAGAGCCAGGATCCCTGTGACGACTTCTACGAGTTCGCCTGCGGGGGCTGGATCAAGAACAACCCAATACCGGAGGGGAAATCCAATTGGGGGATATTCAGCAAGATTGAGCTGCAGAACCAGCTGATCATCAGATATGCTTTGGGTGAGTTTTGTTATAAATTATATAAAGACATTAGTGGACTTGACAGACGTTATCCTGCTAGGCTAATTTGTGAATATAAACCGATCTCAAGTCAAGATTTTATCACTAGAAGTCGCTCTGTGGTCGAAATTTGACCACAATTAATATTTAAATCCATCGTGTAGAGGAGCTATAGAAATATAGTCTATTCCATAGAGGAATGTCTATTCTCAATTAGAAACAGTCTTCAATTTGGCCTAAAGGTCTCGTTACCCGGCCAGACGTTAACCAAAATCAATAGAATATTTCGTGTATGATTATCGTGTCATGTCAGATTATTGTAGTGTGCGTAGGGATTAATTTATTAAAAATATGTATGATAAGAGCACATTTTAAAATAATATTGATATTCGACGCTCCATATCAACTAATATATAACTGGGAGAAATTTCATGCTTTTAGGGGTACAAATTTTTCCACTCGCGTATTAATATATACTCGTATATTTGAAGTACCTAGGAATGTCCATGTCGAATCGAAAATCAGCGTCGGTGGTCTTTAACTCTAGGCTAAATTATTCATTGTTTTTCATCAAATCATTCATCATCAATATTACATGATCAAATGAAGCACGAGGGAAACAATCTGTTCTTCTATAAGCCCACAAGCCATAGCTGAAAGCGACACACAGACCTATCTTATTAAAAAAATACTGGTGATAGCTTTTTCCTGACCTTTAACGTAATTCCTACAAAAACACATGCTCTAACCCAATAGAACTAAAGGCATTTTGTAACAGCCTTATTAATAATAAGCCTGCCTGCTACTTGCTGTCGTGATAGCTGAACACAGCTTCAGTATACTCAACGCTCAAGGTGAAGGATATTTTCTATTACAGACAATATTTACATTTGACGTAGCGCGCACCAATCTCGGAGAGTGTTTACATAATATCTCTCGTTGAACACGTAATCGGTTGGTAATATCTCATCCTGTACAGGGTGTAACAAAAGTTAGTGATAAAACTTACTTTTGAGGTCACTCTGAAAGTTGTGCAGTGCAGCGCTGAAAGCCTAGCGTCTGAGCGACATGAGTTTAGCCCATTCAATTGTAGAGCGTCCGTAACCTAGTGAGTAACCCTTGGTTTGCACTCGAGAGGGCGTGGGTTCGAACCCTGGTGGAGGCGTGTAACATTGAGACATTCTGATTTCAAGTACAAAATACGGATGCTTATTGCCGAAGGAAAGCCATGCTTCGGCACGAATGGGCCGGCTCGACGGGAGTGATACCACGGCCTCACGGAAAACTGGCGTGAATCGACGTTGTGCTGTGTTTCGTTCAGTGAGTGAGTTTACCGGTGGCCCAACTTCCCTATTCCCCCTGTCCCTATACCCATTCCCTAATAAAGGCCGGCAACTGTGACTCTTCGGATTTCATGAGTGTCCATGGGCGACGGCAGTTGCTTTCCATCACGTAACCTCGTTTGCCTCCTTAAAATGATAAAAAAAAATACAAATCACAAAAAATATTTTCGGTTCACAGATCGCTACGATCCTCAAAGTCTTTTATCACTTACTTTTGTTACACCCTATGTTTACTACATAGGATGTAATTTTATATATATTTAACATGTAGTAGTTGTTGCTCATAAAAATTATTTCAATCTGGAGTAAGCCACATAACTCTGTTGCGTTGCGACAACGCGTAAAGACAACGCAAGTCGGTAACAGCACAAAATACAGAACGCAGCAAGTTAACTTTTCGTACTTCATCTCTTGTGTATCAGCAAACACTGGTCTGCAATTTTAATGTATCACTAAAAATGTCCTCGTTATTAGTGAACAGATCCTTACTCTGTGCATAATATAACCGCAAAGCGATTGTAAAACGAAGATGTTTTCTCTACAACGGAGCAAAGTGGCCTCGCTCTAATTTGTCAAATGAAACAACAAAATGATTATAACGTATATCTCCCTTAATTAATACATTGTTCGGTTTTCTGACATCACCATCCGGGTTTCTGAACGCTAAGTTTTAATTGGGCTTATTAATTACAGAGGTTAGTGAACTTATTGTGGAAATATGAATTAAGTGTTAACATTCATTAAGTAAAATAGGAGCTATGTCCATTCATTCCGGTAAAATACGTATCATAACTATATTTTTATCATGAAACAAATTATACGTTGTAATTCATTTGCTGTGGCCTGTGTATTTATGGAAGTTTGTCGGCATTACTGATAAAAAAAGATTATTAGTATAGATTTAAACTTTTCGCATGAAAATAGATATTTTTGACCAATAGGAGCCGAGCAGTAATTAAAAAGGTGGCGTAAAAACGGGATTTATGAACATTCAAGCGGACGGAGTCGCGGGCAAGAGCTAGTCAGTAATAATAAATGTTACCTCATGAGATAAGATCAAATCAATCTTTGCTTCTCTCATCAGTGATTTAAGGTATGCGGAGTTAGGGGCAAAAGTACTAAAGAAGTACATTTAAGACGTCACAACAATTGGATCATCATGTATGATTGAGACCACGTGACTACATTTTCATTGCCATGCGTTTTAAAATCTTCAGTGTAAAATTAATCCGTTGTTTTGTCGTTCGACCGCCGCGATGTTTTTGTGCGTTACCGATAAAGACAGTGGCGTAACTACAAGGTGGTAAAACGGCAAAATGCCACGGGCCCTCAGCCGGAAAGGCCCCGTGACTAAAAGTGGCAAGCGGTTATTTTTTTTTATAATCGCTTGACGTGTCTTTGTATTGGACTGACATAGTGGAACGAAAACGAATTTGCCACGAGCGTCGAACCGTATAGTTACGCCACTGGATAAAGAATGACGATAACGATTAAGTTAACGTTTTTATACAATATGATTTTTATATAATACTATCCTGCTCATACTGCCGTCCTCAAGCTAAAATGCCGCTATGTACAAAAAGTACTTTTTGAGTTATGAACAAAAAACGCGGCAATTTTTCTAGCGGCTCGGTACTTCATAACGGCAATATTAATTTTAATAACTCGATGACTATAAAAGCTAGAAAAATTTTGGTAATACACGTCG
>JAOTAV010076446.1:0-12930 GCA_026546445.1 Cyclargus thomasi | reverse complement strand
ACTATTTCTTTCCATATTTCACAAATATGATACTATATTTTCAAAGAAATAAATAGTAATTCTGTAGGAATAAATGTGTATCTCAAATATAATAATAAAAAACATTTTTGCTTTTTTTTGTATATTTTTAAGTATTATTTTACTACTTGGGTCATATGTGACCCGAGGCACGGCAACGTTCGTAAGATTAAGGACCTTATGAAGGTTAAGTACTTTTGTAATACCAGACAGAGGTGTGGATTAAGCAATAACTGTTTAATATCGAAGATTGGTGGGATAATAAAACACGATCAATTTATAAAAAATTCAGTATTGTTCCGGACTTATTCTATGCTAGTTATTTTCACATGTTGCAACTAAATTCCACAATAACAAAGAACTATAAACAATGCCTAGTGTTCGTACATTAGACCTAAACTAGCAGCAAACAGAACTGAATCTAATGTCTATAGATCAAAGGCTTAAAATAGAGAACCAGTTATCCCACTGAAATTTCACAACCCCGTCCATTTGGCTCGTGACCATAAGAATTAACAACCAATACGAATATAGATAACAGAAATACCTGATAGGACCTGAATAGTACAAATATCTGAACGTTATATCTCAAATATGTTGAGTGAGTTATAATTTTGTAGTTATTTTATTGCAGACATGTTTTGCAGTTATTGAATTTTTTGAATACTAAAATAATTATATGGATTCTCGAAAGTATTTATGAAATGTGCTCGTAGAAATTAATATCATGAATTTTCTCGTGGATTATACACGACTCCACTAGTGTAACGAATGTTTTTATATAGAGAATTTTAGTTGGATATTTAATTTAAATGACAATTATTATTCAAAAACCAACAATAATGTTAGAAATAAAAAACTGTATTAGATTATTATAACCCCTGATTATGTTAGGGGGAGGATTAATAAATAAATAAATAAATAAAAAAGTGTAACGAATGTTAAAATATGCCTTATACCAGAGTTTAACCGCTAGGCCATGCTGCCAATGAAAGATGCGTCGAATTTATCAATCTATTATTAAGAAAGGAAAAGCAAATAGAATAATATTCATTGTATTAGAGCCACTCTTATTTTTTTTTTGGTTTTTAGTACTTTTTAGTAGATGTAGCGCCAACAGAAATACATATTTAGTGAAAGTTTCAAGTCTCTAACAATTACCGTTCTTGAGATACAGTCTGGAGACAGACAGATGGACAGACATCGAAGTCTTAGTAATAGGATTCCTTTGGGTATGAAACACTAAAAAGAAAAAACCCGACTATGTGAAACAGTTTTTAATGAAATATGTTTATCACTGTACCAGAGGGTATAAATATTTAGTAAAGAAAATAAGACATATTATATATTTTTTTATAATTAAATACAGTTTTTAACGTCGAAACCACGGAGCCGACCGGTTCAGGAGCTAACCCGGCGAGAAAAACCAGCGTAAAAATCTCTATAGAAAATATCAATACGAAAAAAGTGAAAAATTATGATGCAAAATTTTACATAGGTTATATATTTACATAGGTTAGTCCAAACAAAAACCTTACTTGTTTAAAGTTTTCAACGTATGTACATATCACCATTATACTATGGGAAGCTACGAAACGTCCATCAACTATCAATCTTGATGTCGCAAACTGTGTCCTCTACTGGTGGGAAAAGCTTACGATACTGTGGCGAAACTTACACTTGCGCCAGGGGCCGTACTACCAGACCGTGCCGAGACTGAAACGAAATCCGAATGTCGCGTCCTTTTCCAAAGTTAACTGACTCACTGCATAAAAAATTAAATAAAATGCCACTTTATAACATAACCATAGGTTTAATTTTCTAATAACTTTGGTTGTGACCAAAAGTAAAGTAGCATTTAATTTGAGTTATTGTGTTGCGGCCGCTGGCAGCGAAGATCGGAATTGTACCCTTAGAAACGTAAAATGACGCAACAAGTTGGAGCATTCGGCCGAGACCGAAGATTTGAATTTTTCGTTTGAAATGGAGCTTTGATTTTAGGCTGGGTTGATCTTGGATTAGATGATATAATTTTTGCTCCTTGTAGTTATAAAGAAAATACACTTATATGATTATAACTAAATAAGAAATTTGTATAACGATAAGTATTATCCCTTGCAATGGCGTAACTGAACAATCTGTCGTAACTGAAAAATCAAGGTTGTCGTGACTCGCACCTGGAAGGACGCGCCAGTCACCAGCTGACCAGGTTAGCTTATTTTTTTATCGTCTGTTGTTGAGAGTTTTCTCTGTGGTTTCTCGTTTCTGCCAGTGGGAATATAAAGCTAAATAAAACTATTTTGGTAGACCTATGTCCAAATGTTAACAAAATAATAAAGCAAATATCTTACAGAATGCAGAGTGCGAGTTTTTTTTTTCACATTTGACCGTATAAAATCTTAGTAAACGCGTTTTGCGTTTACTAAGATTTTATACGGGATTAGTAAAAATCCAGTATAAAGTCTTATTTAACGCGAAACGTGTTCTCGATCGAATGTAAAAAAAAAACTTGCTTTCGGCACTGTGAACTCTATCTTTTTCCGAAAATAAGATATAGCCTATGTTACGTGTGGATAATGTAGCTTCAAAATGATTTTTTATCTGTGCAGTAATTTTTGAGACTCTCCATCACAACCAAACAAAAGTTCTTGTCCTTATGTATTAATATAGATGTAGGTTATTGTAAATTAATCGAGTTTAATAATTTAGTTACTAGAAATATTTCAGGAATAGACAAGTTACTCCATATTAAACTATAAGGTACTGTTTTTTTTTAAAGTTGTCTCTGAGGTTAATCGTTTCTGCCAGTGGGAAATTAAAGCTAAAAAACTATTTTGGTAGGCTTATGACCGATCCTGTCACAACCTACAAGAAACCGAGTATTAGGGCCTGTTCCACCACTTTCTGATAAGTACCACATTGGATATGCACAATACATCTGACTGATAAAGTATAGAGAGTTTGTCAATCATTTTGCGAATAACCTACTCAACACTTAACTGGCCTGCTTCACCGCTTACTTATGAATCGGATAGTCTATCTACAACTTTTTTGCACAGATGATGTGTAGAGAATGGCAAAAAAATTGAGGATAGCCTATCAGAAACTTTATCAGTAAGAGATGAAGCAAGCCCTAAATCTTTTAATCACCAGCTACACAACTAAAGCTCTACGATGCTGTATGCGTTTCACCATACTCTATGTAGAGCATACATCTTCATGATTCGACTTAATTCTAATGCCGGCCTTGTGAGGCAACCTGTAATAACCATGTATTGTTCTATGGCAGTTGCACAAATGTGTTGTATTTGTAATGAATTAGGATTTCAATTCGGTTTTGTGTTAGAAGTATGACTATACAAGATATAACAAAAGTGATTCATAATATTTTAGGGTTTGTAAACGTATGTGTATTACGCGTGTAAGTTAAAACAAACACTTTTTTTTTCGCTTTTAAGACTACTACTTACATAGCAAACTTCTATAATAAGAGACACTTATAAACCTTTAAAAAAAAAAGAATAAAAGACCCTTATCCTAACACTCTTAGCAACCTAAGGATTTACTTTTATGAAGAAATAAACTACTAGGGTCCCAGCAATACAAGGTGGGTAGATCCTGAATCATACAAATAAACAAGTTCATTGACACGGCCCTTGAATTAAATCCTAATTGCATTTCTATGTTTAGTCACTCGGCCTGTTGTCCTGGTACATGTAGGAGGTAACATGTCCTGTATTAACATAAATCGCCTACACTATAGGAGATAGGCTATAAAACAAAGCCTTTTTAGCAATCTCATTAGGCATTACGCTTTTAGATCCTTTTTTGTTGAATTTAATATGGCAAAATCTGTTAAGCTTAGAATTGCCAGCCGTTACCCATTGTTTAAAAAACTTGAACTAGTTACCTTGTTTTTGTAAAAGTTACAGCTAAGTATGATCTATTAAAAAGTACAACCAGAGAAGCTGAAACAGAGCCAGTATGCGGTTCTAAAAATCTTAATCGCGTTATGTCAAACTCAGCGGACAGATCACAACTTACATGAAATTTACATATTCCGACCAAATGACGTAGGTCCGTCGCCTGGTTCTTTTTCAATTGATAACATATATGTATATTTTTGTGAGCACCGTACGCACCGCACGAGTAGTACGCGCCGCATTTATTGATTGTCTTACTAAATAAATGCGGCGCGTACAGTGCGAGTAGATGTGCAAAGTCTAACATCATTGAATACAACGATTTCTACGCGCCGGCGTACGGTAAATGTGCGATGACCTTTAATTCGGTTTCATTTTCTAATTCTCGTCTAATACGCATTATAATATTCAATCTAATATTACCGCTACCGGATCCCATATAAATAATTATTTTGTGAACATCAAGGAACCCTAAAACTTATTCTTATCTTAATTAACTGTTCTTATGATGTCGAGACTCGAGATATAACGAGAAAAGAACATTGTGGGAACTCACCTTCAACACAAGGCGACTCCCAGACGTAAATACAACATAAAATCGTAACAAAGCACGAAAATCCTAATCTTTGACTGTTAATCATTATTATCGACTTTTGATGGTATCCATCCTGTGTACTACGAAACCAGAGAAAAGGGAACTAAGGAGGGATTTCACCATTCACTACAAGAGCTTAGTTTTATTTAACTTAGTTCTCATTGAACGTGTTTATGCGTCTCACTTTATTTCAAATGGATTTCACAGCCTATTCCCAATCCAAGTTTTAATGACGTCATGCAATACATTTTCGTATTTTCATCTCTTATCACGCTCTTTTAATAACAATATTGCTGAAAACAATGCATATAGTAACTCAAGGTATCTGTAAAAACTGTTAACTTAACCTTAAAGCGCTGAAAGAGAACTAAGTTTTATAAAACTAAGCTTTTGTTGTAAATGATGATTGGTGAAATCTCCCCTAAGTATTAACAATGTGTCACTGCCAGTGTCCAGTTTGTAGTGTAGAATCAAGGAAGCTGAAACAGTGCCAGATTACAGATTTAAGTATATTGGTCGCGTTGTGCCTAACTCAGTCGACAGATTCCGACTTACATGAAATTAAAAACCCGTCAACTGGCTCTCTTTCAATTTCCCCCATTTGTATTCCACGTTGACGGGGCAAACGACAAAGCCGGGGACCGCTCGTGCTCGCCTCACCTAGCGTAGAACCTTAACACTTGTCACACTTATTGCAGATAACCATACATAGATAGAGACCAAAATTGACATATTTCGACCAAATGTAGTTGGTCCCATTATACAAATTTCTGTAGATAAGTTAAAAAAATTAAACGCTTGTAATAAACCGAGTGAAAACAACGATTTCATAAACATAAAAATAATATTATATTGTGTATGAGGACTGAGGACAAAGAACAAAATATATACATATCATACTTTAGCCTAAGTTGGATATAATAAACATAAAAGGTGAGTCGTTTCGATCGTCGTCGATTTTACTAGCTAATATCGGAATTTTATCAATAAATACCCTGTAAATATACATGGGTACTAGATAGATAAAGCAGGTATTTAGCTTAGCCTGGGAAGGTATTTCAGTGGGAGTTGATTTGAATAATGATTACAACAGAAAGGTAGGTACTATGTATTGATTATATTTTACTCTTCTATTTTGTCTTTAGTTTGTGTAAATGAATAGTTCATGAGTCATATAGTAGACTAGCTTTCGCTGCGTTTGCGTAAAATTTAAAAATCGCGTAAAATAACATGAGTTTTGAGGATTAGTTACTTGTGACCGAAGAAAGCAAATGTCTTACAGAGTGCCGATTGTGCGTTGTTTTTTAACATTCGACCGTGAACGCATTTCGCGTTTACTAAGATTTTATATGGGATAAGTAGATGTGACCGTGAGTATCGCTAGGTGGCGCTGTACAAGTCCCATATAGAAATCCTAGTAAACGCGAAACACGTTCACTGTCGAATGTCAGAAAAAGCTCGCTCTCAGCACTCTGAACTCAATTTTTTTTTTAAATAAAATAATATAATCCTTTGTGTCGTCTTTCTTTGTTTATTGTATCATTATTAGTTTCATTTGTACAATAAAATGTTAAATAAAAAATAAATAAATAAAATAAATATAGTAGTGTAGCTTCAAGATATTTTTTTTTATCGGTGCAGTAGTTTTTGAGCCTCTTCAATACAACTAAACAAAAGTTTTCTCCTTATATATTAATATAGATGTAGATTATTACGAATTAATTCAGTTTGATAATTTAGTTGCCGTGGGAGAGCTATGCTTCGGCACGAATAGATCGGCTCGACCGGAGTGATACCACGAGCTGACAGGAAACTGGCGTTAAATGGCATTATTCTGTGTTTCGTTGAGTGAGTGATTTTACCGGTGGCCCCACTTCTCTAATCCCTATTTCCATTCCCTATTCCCTTCGGATGTTTCGAGTGTCCATGGGCGATGGCAATTGCTTTCCATCAGGTAGCCCGTCTGCTCGCTTGCCCCCTAAAAAATCATAGAATTCAAGAATAGACAAGTAGCTTCGTTTTAAAGTATAAGGTACTGTAGTTCAAATATCTAGCAAGTTTAAAACAACCTCTAAATACATTTTAAGCAATTTCTTAATACATGCAACATTTCAATTGTATCATATACCGTAATAATTTACCTAATATATCCTAGACTCTAATACCTTAATACCATAATATAAAATACGCCAAGTCGTGCCAAAGTGCTGGCATTTAGCTATCTCCTGCACATTCCCCAGCCTTGGACACAGGCTAGTACAATGGAACAAGACCGTGATTTAACCATTCATTACGTTAAGCAATCACATGATTAATTTTAATAGGGCGAACTGTTCAATCATTACCTGGCACATAACGTTGTGCCAGGGAATCCAATTACAGGATTCTCTGTAGTAGATTAAATACACTAGCGGACCCGTCAGACGTTGTGCTGCCGGTCTTGGTTTGTGAATCTAAACCATTCTCAAATTAGAAGAGAGAGAACCTACAACAAAATATCATCCAAAGCGGTCCAGTCGTTTGGCAGGAGTCAGTGACACTGCGAAGTCACGGGCTAAAAAAGGTTAAAAATTAGTCATAAACAGGATGTAAGTGATAAAACTTTAAGGATCGTATGTGTCCTTGATATAGAGTTTACTGTGAAAGTAGCAGCGCTAATAGTGATTTTTTTTGTGATTTGTATGGGCAAACCAACGTCGCTCGGGCGCTTGGCCAAACGAATCACGAAAATTTTTTTTCGCTTTCAGCGCTGCGCACTTTCGCAGTGAGCCCAATATCAGAGACACAACACGATCCTTAAAGTTTTATCACTTACTTTTGTTACACCCCGTACTTATATACGGGGTGTTACTTTATAGTAACAGTTTTTGAACAGAATAAAGAGAACGAGCATGCCGACCCGCACTTGGGCTGTTTTTATTTTGGTGTCATATGTGTAGTAACTTCCGCGAGTAATGTCACAAGTTAACATTTAAAGCGTGACGTTAGCTAACATTATGTCACTAATGTCTAACAATATTAAATTGCTTTTAATTTTTTTTTTACTCTATCAACGCTATTTCATAATAGGAGCGGAGATTTATTCTTGAACGTTTAAGTTCTAACTCCTAACCGAAATCACGAATGTCCTATGTTCTGGACCACGGTTCGAGCCAGGAAACGTCATTTTAAATGTCAAAATTCGTATATAATTTTATGACTTTGGATTCTGTTAGGTTTTTAAATTAATTATAAAGTACCTGGCATATCTATTGACAATTAATGTAATTGGCGTAATTGGCTAATACGTATTGGTATATAGAGCACCTTAACTAGACAACCTTGGCATTTAGTACGGGTAAATATTATCAAGGAAGTTGTTATCTCAGTAATGTTTCCATGATCATTGAAAATGTAAAATAAATTAATTTTATAGCACATATCGAACAGTAGATATTTTTGTCGCAGAATTTTGGGGTACCGTGCTAAAATGGGAATATTTACTATTTTTTTTTTTCAAAAAATTAAATTTTATAGCAAGTTTGTACTACATAATATATCAACTAATAAATAATACATGCACATGCAACATACATGTTAGACAACATTTATTGAATGAAAATTATTATGACAGTGGGCTTAAATATGTACAGAATGACAAAACATTTTGAATTCTGTTGAGAAATAAGAAAGATAATAGCGATTTAAGCTTTATACTCATCTCTTTCTCTCAAAACGTAATTTAGTCTGAACTTTGTATGCAGCTTATGGACTTTGATATCACAATCAATATCGGATCTCTCTTTATAACTGCTTGTAATTTTGTTGTTTTCAATTTTTCAAAAAACTGATTGGACAACATCGTTTTCCTATAAAGATAGATTTATTTAAAAAAGGAATAAAAAATCATGTATACTCGTATTTCCTATTTCATCAAACTCTATTCGAAAAAGCTAACATAAAGGATTATAATTACCTTATAAAGCATCATTAATCTTTCTCGCAATATCTACGTACATTTTGCAATCGCAGCTAAATGTTAAATTGTAATCGTGGGTTAATGAATTGTTAATATGGCAATTCATACCATAACTTAACATTTGATAGACTAACTTTTATAGTTATCTCACTTGATACTTATTTAGTTATCTTATTTTATATATAGATACACCTTTTAATAATTATCTTGCTAAAAACACTACATGTAGTCACAATTTTTATGTAATAAAACATTATAGTGATTCAACATTTTTTTCAGTAATTCAAAGATTATTTACATACTAATTATAATTCAATTCAGTTCAGTAATAATTTAATTCAGAAAATTATTTACATATTAATGTTTAATAATATATAAAGATTACTACTACAATCTTATAGTTACCTTTATATACTATATAATACTTGTGTGCATGTATTTGTCACTCTAAAATGACTAGAAGAATTTTTATACAATTTTTTGTCTATGACTTTGGGGATTTAAGAATGATTTAGAGTAACAAATCAAGACCGACAGGACAATCTATGTCGGGTCCGCTGGTTTTTACGGTTTGAAATATTTACGTCAATACGCTCTTGAACTTGTCTATTAAATAGCGGAACCCGCTAAGTTAGAGGCAGCTCGCAGCTGACCAGGTCGCACGTTTGAGCAATAATAGATCACTCGGGTAGCGGACGTTGCGGTAAGCCTTAAGTGTGGGCGTTTTGTTAATGTCATGTATGTATTTGCAACCATTTATTAAATTAGCCTTTGTATAGATTAATGTAATTGAAATAACAGTGATTTTACTATACAACGTGGTGACAATTAAGAAAGAGGCACAGGGGATGTAATAAAAAATCGCTCTGAGTCCCTGGACAGAACTAGCTTAATATATGTGATTGACTGTACAGTTGATTCATGGAGGAAATTCATGTACATACTTAATGAAACACACTTTTCTTGTTCTTTTTCCACTATATTTTCTTAGATTTTACGCTACACCTGATGATGACTTTGTCGAAACCGGTCGTGTGTTTATTATAAATTCGTAAAATGTAAGAAAATATATTGGAAGTGCAAGAAAAGTGTGTTTCATTAAGTAAGAACTAGCTTATCTGCTCGGCATTACTGAGATTATATCAAAGGGTTTTTGTAGTTGAACATCACATTTTTTTATGATCATTAGGGGGCAAGAGAGCAGACGGGTTACCTGATGGAAAGCAACTGCCGTCGCCCATGGACACTCGTGACATACAAAGTCGCAAGTGTGTTGCCGGCCTTTATGAGGGAATAGGGATAGGGAAGTTGGGTTACCGGTAAACTCACTCACTGAACGAAACACAGCACAACGCCGTTTCAAGTCAGCTATTGGCTCTCCCACGGTGAAACGCGTTATCAATCCTGGCGAGATAGAAGTTGCAGTGGTGGGAATGTGTGGTGGGCCAATAGCCCGTTCAAAAAAAAAATATCAAGTGCATAATGCTGCACACATCAAGTTAAAAATACGGTTCGCTCAAAATTATTTTGCCTTTAAAATTGGTTTTAAAGTCTAAAGTCAAATTGATGTGTGCAGAATTAAAAAGGTAAAGTTAAGCTTGCTTTTTTCGCCAGCCTTTTTTTTTAGGACGGGAAATGCTCTAATGCATCCCCGGCAGCATTGGGGAGGGGCAACCGGGGTATGTGGGACTCACTTGTGGTTGATAAGATGGTGAGTGGCCACCAGCTTGCCTAAAAGTCATTTTTTCGGCGTAACGTTGTTGCCTAAATAAATTTGCGATATTATTTAAAAAACTTTCCCAGGCCATGCATCTACTTCATAATAATTTTAATCTATTTATTTATAGAATTAATGATCCATTAACATTGTATGTATTCATATATGTATTTAATATTTAATATGATTTTTTAATCTTTTTTGCGTATGTATTTATAGTATTATTTTTATTTGTAAATATATTTGTATATTTAAAAAAGTTTACTTTAGCTGAGTGACTTCATAACCGTATGAAGTCACTTACCATCTATTACTCTAGTTACTAATAATTTTACTGAGGAAGAAATCACTTATAGCGTTATCGCTATGAGTGATTTCTATAACTGGTCATAAGACCATAGTATATATATTTATATACTATGGTCTTATGACCACCTTTTGTACTTATTGACCATTTATATGTACACTATGTTTTATTATGTATTGTTTGTTTTGGGTGCAATAAAGTATTATTTATTCATTCATTAATTGAACATTAAGAGACGTTTAGTTTAGCAAGCTAGAGGCTTAGCCTATGCGTTAAGCTATCGGACATTAAGCTTCACCTTATACAGTAATAGATAAATACTTTAATATTATATTTCCTAACCCTTGCGAATTAGCTGAAGTTTTTAACGGAAACAATTTAATTTTTAGCGTAGAACGATTGTGTAATTATTGAATGTTTTAAATAGTTGTTTCACCTTGCAGTTTCCTTAAATGTTTTAAAATTATTTAAAACATAACAGTCAAGGTGAAAGGAAAAATAAATACTGATAATTTGTTAACCACACAAAATATTTATTAATACAATCCATTTAATATCTTAGATATTTACGGAATTAAAAAAAGTAAAAGCCGCTTTGGACTGCGAAGTATATTATGCTTTAGGTGCCTTATTTGTGCAAATGGGTCGGCACTCGGCACGACCAGAAAAATACCACAGCCTCAAAAAAAAGTCACATATTAAAATTTAAGATGTTTAATTCCGATTTCATGCCCTCATCTCCTTCTCCGGGCTCTCAACTCTTTCTCAGCCCCTTCCTACCATTTATTTTATTCCCTCTATCTGTTTTCCTATTATGGTAGTTTCTTTCTATCAGCTGATTAATTCGTTCCTTTACCCCGTAATTTCATGAAAAAAAAAACAAACAGACTCATCCCCACCTTGCACATTTGAGCGGTCGCAGTAAGCATGTCATTATTGTCCAACCATGAAGTTTCGACAACCGTAGATAGATTTCCTTTATGCCCTAGGTCTTTCAACATTCCTAGAAATGTAGAAATAGGGCCAGCAGTGTTGCAAGTTGACAAGTGGGCGAGACACAGGTTCGATTCCCGGCGACGACTTGCGCAACCTAAACAATGCTTACTGAAATTGTAACAGAGATAATAGCCCAGTAAGGAGAATGTCCGTAGATCGAAATTATTCTGGTATGCTCTTTCGAAATAATTGAGCAACTTAGCACGGCCCCACAATACTCATGTACGCTAAGTTGTTATAATAATAGCTTCAACAATTCGACGATGGTGAGTTTCGTTAGTCTAGTCCATTGATTCCCAAAGAGGTCCAGGTCCAGGAGACTCGCTGGGAGTCTACATGGGCCTGAACAAAAATGGGTGTCCACAAAGATAGTGGGGATCCACGAAAATTTTCCTAAATTTCAAACTTGCCGCAGGTAAAATGTTTTGATAATTATCAGTAATTTGTATGCTTACTAGTAAATAGGAACCGGATTTAAAAATAGTTATATCACCATGGATCACAAATCAATTTAATGAAATGGAAGTGGCCTATTCTGTGTTACAAAAAGAGCTGCTTGAACTAAGCAAGACATTTTGGTTGCAAGCAGAAATACCCGATAATATTATATTAGGGGAAGGGGGGTGTAGCAGGGGTGAAACTACAACGCGATACAGCACTCATTTCTTTACAACACGACGATCTTTATTACTTCAAACCGTTTTAAGACACCGACAAAATGAATGAAATCAAAATGCACTTGCAAATATGAAAGATTAGTTAGTGACCAATAGCAGCATTCAGACTCGGACTCGATCCGAAGACTAATGTGTCGTTCAAAAGTAGAGAGTAGAGCCAGAAAGCTCAAGAAGTCTAACATAAAATGTCAGAATTAAGATGTCTCGAATCAATCACCTTACTGACTCTTTACGTACTGATTCGACATTAGATCCTTTTATAATTGCAAAACATTCAGTAGATCATAAAATATGATCAACCTGCATTGTTTCTACCAAATTTAAGACAAGATTTATGTTATAAGATTATTTAGAACACAAGAATTAAATAAAATCGAAAATGAAATATTATAAATGGGGAAGTGTTTTTGTTTGTCTTTCCTTTACATCTTAACAAAGCAACCAATCGACTTGATTTTTGTTATAGACTGATGCCAAAAATCCAGGTTGATTGATGTTTTAAAAACACTTTGTTGCCGAAATATTCGTATTTTAACGCAATTTCTATATTCCACGCGAACGAAATCGCGGGCAAAAGTTAGTACCTATTATAATTATACATTACTATCACGTAGGTTACGTACAGATTATTAATGGCGTTCCTTTAATCATACATCAGATGCCCGTAGCTTTAATATCCACAAATAAGATGTAACATCACTAATCTATATCAAGAAGATTAATTACTGGGCCTTCCGAT
>JAOTAV010076445.1:0-37932 GCA_026546445.1 Cyclargus thomasi | reverse complement strand
CAAGTCCCTCGGGTACTTAGCACAGGACCAGACTGACGTGGTGTGAAGCGTCCATAGATATTATTATTATTATTATTATTCTTTAGTGTAGTAATTTTGTGGAAATGGGACCAAACTGCAGCTATATCCGATACAACGAAAAAATCTGTCAATAAACGGCGGAATAATGCGTGGTCAAATATAAAAATAAGAACATACGAGTATATACGGCCGAATTTAGAAACCTCCATTTTTGGAAATAAATAATAATATTTTTTTTATTCGATGGTTTTAGTATTATTTGTCTTTGCTCTTCTCATTTCTATTTCCCCTTCCTTTTTATTTTCAACAAGTGTTTAATTCTCTCGTTGACGTGTTCCAGGATACCGTTCTACATGTCGACCGATTGCGAGAACCTGCTCAAGAAGTTCCTCGTGCTCAACCCCGCCAAGCGCGCGTCGTTAGAGAGCGTCATGAGAGACAGGTGAGTTGAAAGTGTGTGTTTATTGTGCTCGAGTGTGTGCCATTTTTACTCTCTTTAACTCAGTACGATGTGAGACCTACACGACTACTAATCGTACTTTCTTGATTGACTTTTAAAATAAAATAAAATTCAACTTAAATTATTAATAATGTGTTTTGATTTTGGTGACTTATGTTTCTTATTTTATTTTTATTTATTTTATCGTTCAATACATTACATATTTATAAATTTATAACCACAGAACATCTTGCTGCAAAAACTACAAAGAGTTTATATATTTATGTGATATTTACCAAATAATTTAAAATTTAGTGAAAATTGGTAAACCATTATAACACCAAGTCCGTTAAAGCATATTCAGTAGCTCTGAGAATCGGCTGGTAGTCGATGTTTTATATTCTTAAGACATAAATGTTGTGCTAAATAATGTCATAGCGAAAAAACGTTTGCCGTATAATCTAGCAACTCAATAAATAAATATCAAATGTTGATTTCAGGTGGATGAACACTGGTTACGAGGACGACGAGCTGAGGCCATACGTCGAGCCCAGCCAGGACTTCAAGGACCACAAGCGGATAGGTAAGCTCAGGGGACTGATAACTAAGGGGTAGTGTGATGACGGGGGTGAAACAGTGACAGGAGATTTCGTGACGGATTGATACAGGCATATACATGGATAGGTGAGCACAGGGGACTGACGACTTTTACGAATGACGATGACGGGGTTGGAACAGTGACAGGGGATTGAGAACATGAGTTTTAACCGAAAGGTGAGTACAGAGGACTTATTGCTAAATCAATCCTATATGCTTGCCTATCAGTTTATCAATCCCCTGTCTAGCGACAGAGATGGAACTCTGAGGTAAGTGAGGACGAATGCTGACAGATAGTGGCAGGGGACTGATCTGCCTGACTGTCATATATGGATAGACCTATAGCCAGAGGACTGTTGACAGAGTAGGGCTAAACATATTTAAATAGTATACCAACAAAAGTGGTTTGAGATACAAGGTACTGTTGACAGACAAATGACTAGAGACTCACACTGAACGGAAAATGACAGAAACTGTTACAGAAAGAAAAGGTATTGTGAATTCTCTCCAGATTGGCGGTTTGGTTCATTAACCCGAGTTCATAAAACGCGATTGTAAACAAAGTGTTGTGTTGTCACTCTGTTGTTGACAATCGCGGTTTGTATAGAAATTTGACACAGGGTTAATGAACCAAACCGCCAATCTTGAGTAAATGCATAATAGTTCTTGAAGTCACTTTATAACAGTATAATACTGAGTTGACTTAATAATTGTGTGTACGGATATAAATATACATTGTGTTGGAAATCACAACCGGTTTTGTTTTGAAACAACATTTTTTTTAAATTTTGCTATTTAAATGTTTGTTAAGAAGGTTAGTGATTTTTGACAAGGCATCCTGTAAGGAGTATTCAACTATTTATTGCTAATAACTAAAAGCTAGCCATTATACTTAAATTTCTTATGATATGTGTGGATATGATATTAAATTCTAATAAAATTATTATTCATATAGCGTACTTGTCACAAAAGTAAAAAAATGTGCTTCATATTTTTATTAATGGAATTCATATCCAAACTTTCGCAGAAATTTAGCTAAATAACAAGCTAACAATTTGCGCTACAAATATAATCTAAGGTTGACAACACAGCAGCTTAAAAACACGGCACAATTTACACAGAATGCAATAAACAATATAGTTTTAAATTAGGCGTAGCGACGCACCTGCATCTCTTCTGATGTTGCGAGTGACAGAGGTGACCCTCATTTTACTTGTTCGCCCCCTATAATTAATTTTTCGTTATTTGCATGTTAAGGTAACTGAAATTGAAATACACATTGAATACAGTATTTAGTATATTAAATATGTATATTGCATTTGTAGGTTTAAATTTTCATGTATCTTATCTGGTCTCTTCATCATCCAAAGGTTGGCTGGAAGAAAATGCCATAAGGCATTAAGCCCGCCTCTGTACTTGTATGCAAAAAGTATAATAATAATAAAAAAATAGTATTATAATTATTATATGACGCAGGCAAACTTTGTTGTACCGAAATTCCGTAACCGTCAATTTTTGGACGTTATTTGCAAGTGGTTTGGACGTTAAAAAATAACAGACGAGGAGACAGACACAAAAAATTTTTGATATGAATGTTTGAAAAATAACTTTGGTTCGGTCTATTCGCCGCTGGATGGCGCTATGAAACGTACAAGCGCCATCTAGCGGTGATTATATAAAACCAAGAGAGAGCGTTTAAAAGAGGAGATTTAGAGTTTTAACTTTGTTAGTTCTTATAAAAGGAAACAAATTGTGTGTGCCCTTTTTAATGAAATTAGGGGGCTAAAGGGGCTTCGGGTCACCTGATGTAAAGTAACATCAGAAGTGTTGCAAGTACGTTGCCAGCACTATAACAGAGAATTGATTAAATTAAGAGGTCTGGAAGTTAGGCCGAAGAATTTTTCCACTGTTGTCTAGTTTTTTCAAAAAATATTAACATATAATACAACAAAAGAATGCAATAATATTTTTTGGCTTTAGTAATGCTAGCAAGCAACAGTAAGCCTTAGCACAAAACTTTGGCAATGCATTTACTCTGTTTATGTTCATTTTGATCCAAATTAAAACAATAGGTTTAACAAACGAATGTGGTATTTTAGCACGGTTATTATATTTAAGTTGGTAAATCCAAAAAGATATAACATGTCCCTGACGGTCATTGACCTTTTCAACCTGGGAGCTAAATGAATCTGAACGGAGTATACACAGATTTAAGAAGCGCACAGACCTCGCTTAAAGCGAGTGGACACGTCTATACGTTTTATAAATCTACATTGGATAAAAAGAAATTTTGTACAAAAGGAAAAAGTTTTTCTTCTTTTCTAAAAACTCTAAAAAAATTTTTGAAGTGTAGGTAAGAAAATATTATACTTTTAATGATATTTTTTTGTAATAATGATTTTTTTTGTGTAAAGCGGCCGGCCCTCACAATGGTAAGTTTAATGTCGTGTTTGAAAGAATCGGTGCCAAAACATTTTAAAAATTTTTGGGACCAAAACTTTGTCGTTATCTCAAAATATTGTGTAGTGTCAAAATAAATTTATTTAAAATTGTATATTACGAGTTATGGGAAAGTATTAAAGATGTTGTTAAAGACGTGTCCACGATTATACTAAAAGCTATTTCACCTCACCGTGATTTTGTAACACTAAAAGTTCTTTAACGGGTATGTCTGTTTCGATAAAATCACTTCAAATCTCTTAAAATCAGGTCTGCTACCAAACCATAAAGCCTTTGCACGCTTCACACCACGTCAGTCTGGTCCTGTGGTAAGTATTTTAAGGACTTGCTTTATGTGTATTATATTATAAAGAATTAAAGTAACTAGAGTTCGACCTGTTGTCGAAATTCGACCTAATAAAATATTATTAGGTCTATAATAATATTTAAATGCATCGTATAGAGGAGCTATAAAAAATATAATCTATTCTCAATTCAACAAAGCATAATGGTCTCGTTACCAGGGCATTAAATTTTATTTTAAAAAATCACAGACTTTAATCATAAACTGAAGACTATTTCGTGTATGATTATAGTTTTGTTTATTAAGAATATTATGCAAGATTAAAGCATATTTAAAAATAATATTGGTGTTCAACCCTCCTCCTCCATATCAACTATAACTGGGAGAAATTTCATGCTTTTACATCCACGCCTCTTTCGTAAAAAGGGGTGCAAAGTTTTCCGCTCGCGTATTATTATTTAGATACCCATATGGTATGGCAACAGCCACTGCAGGCGATGGAGGACTCTCCAGGCACTTACTACAGGACCGGACTGACGTGATGTGAATTATCCATTTAGTAATATCATTTTCTTTATATAACATTTTGAGTATAATATGACATCGGAAATCTATTATACAGCGTGTTTCAAAAGGTATATAAAGAATTTTTATTAAACTTCCTGACAAACAGACACACCCAGCTGTTAACAGAGCTATACTGTATATATTATATAATATACTATAACAGATGTTTTTGTATTTCATGCGCCCGCTCGCTAACCGCTACAGCCCAAGTCGGTACGTCATATTCCACATACGGGGTGTTGGTGAATCTGTCCTGATGATAATAACCCCCTATTTGACAAGTCGGTTGAGTACCTGAGTTTGTGTTTTGGTGGATGGTGGTTGTTTTCATCGGGTGATCCGTTAGCTCATATCTATGTTTGATACGAAATATGTATTATATACAATATACATACTGAGCTACATATGGGCGCTGTTAAGTATTTGTGTGTTATCCAACAAAAAATCAGATGTTGAGATATGTATCCAATCTTATTCCTTAAGATCTAAAGAATAATATTGCATCCATAACTCAAAATCATTTTTTTTGTTGGATAACATACAAATGCTTTGCAGTATATTACATGTTCAAATGAGTATCATTTGAACATGTAATTCTTCAATTTTTGTGATAGATTAAATATATTCTCCCTTACTAATCAAAATATTTACTCAGCGTATAACTATTGAAAGTTTGCTGTCTTTTTCTGTCACATGACGTTTTCAATATGCCAGAAAGGAACAGAAAATCTTGAATAAGTTATACACTGCTTTAATGTTTTTATTAGTAAGGGGGACAGTGTGTAACTATTCAAGGTTCGCCGTCCTCTTCTGGCATATTGAAAACGTCACATGAAAGAAATGGACAGCTAACCTTGAACAGTTCCACTTCATAAATATTTTTATTACTAAGGGGTTTAGTGTTTGTTGATAAAACTAATTTTTTATCTTATGTACAATTTTTTTTTCAATCAGGACAGATTCGACCTTAGCACGTTATATGTTGTACTGTGTGCTTGTTACTTTTTTTTAACGCTTTTAAAAATATTAGGTTATAATATTCTTTTCGAATAATATTATGCATGATCAATATTTTGATGAGAATTTAGTACATTTTTCATCAATATTTGTGACTTAAAGAGTCACAAATATTGATAAAATTGATTTAAGATATAATACGGATATGGAGTGTTAAAAACTGAGAGATAATACTTTAGGGTGTATATGAGTCTCCTAAAAAGAGACAACTGTGAAAGTAGCATCGCTAATAGCGTACCAGTGTCTGAAATTTGTCCACAGAAATTAAGAGACGCTTCTACAATTTTATACTTTTAGTTACATCCTGTGTTATTCCCTTTTCTACAGTAGTTCCAAATTAAGTTGACAGAGGCGCTAGTGCGTCAATTCCGATTTACTAATAGACACATAAGAAATTTTATTCATGTATATTTTTTTTTACAGTAGTTCCTTTTTTAATTTGGCAGAGGCGCTACTTCGTCAATTCAAATTCTCAAAAAAAAAAACACGAACAGTTCGAAATTCAAATATGAATTTAGGGATTACCCATTGCACGTATGTCACACAAATTATGTATGCTAATATAGTCCTTATTTGCCATTTACAGAAGCGCTAGTATGCCTCGGCTACAACCGTCAGGAGATCGAGTATTCGTTGGCGGAGGCGAAGTATGACGATGTATTCGCGACGTATCTGCTGCTCGGGAGGAAGAGTACTGATGTGAGTTGTCATTACCGACTAGGTGACGCACGAACCGTACATTTTGCCGGGTAAAAGGTATCACGTGTCCTCCTCCAGGACTCAAAGCGTGTCGGTTTAGCGGTTTGGACAACACAGCTCGATCGACTCACAAACGTCCAAACAATCTTATTGTTTGGACGTTTGTGAGTCGATCGAGCTGAAAGTAGTAAACGGATTTTACCAAATTTTTTTTACTAATACAAGCATTGATATACCTAACATCTACATTAGGGTGTCACGAGATGTTTTTTTTTTCGAATTTCACTACGCAAGACCTCTTGAAAGTTATTTGGGATCTACCCTCAGTTTTATTTAACAAAAATTGCCTTAAGAACCAACTTGCTAATTACTATAGTTTTATTTTATTAACGTTATTATCATTCCATTTTTAATATAATTAATAATAGAACCTGAAATAACAATTTTGAGACATCGAAAAGCTGTTTAGTGTTCAGCTGTATATATACAGACGTGTTTCGAGAACTTCGATAGCGCGATGCAGGATTTAATAATCGCTTAATGTGGGTAACACCACAAATCCATACATGGACGGCACACCTTAATCTACATGCTATGCTACAAGTAGTTAGTATGTAAATGGACGCTTTGTGTTTTCTCTTACATTCATAATAACACATTATAATATCTCATTGAACTTTCCAGGCGTGTCTGTTGACTTGTGTGTGGTACATTTCAGCCGGAGTCTGACGGCAGCAGGTCGGGGTCGTCACTCTCGCTGCGCAACAACGCCGCACCACCGCCGCCGGCGCACCAGCCCGCAGGTAACGTGACAGACAGACAAACGAACAATAGACATTAAGGTTATGTAGGATAATGAAGCAATAGTTATGAAGGGGAATACGTTAGGTGCCTTTAGGTGCGTACGCGTACGCAGATTTGCGATTAAATTGCGGGTTTGATGCGTGCACGTACGCAAATTTGCGTGTACGTCAAATTTCGTACTCGCATATTTTGCTTGGGAAGATTGTGTATGACGTTTGTGCATGTACGTGTCTTTGACGTATATGCACGTAAATTTGCGTATATGTGCGTGCATCTTTGCGTTTAATCAAAGAGATCGTCATATGAAATCTAAGTTCGATTCGTAAATTGTATGAAACATAATTTGTTATAAGGCACATGATTCTAGGATTAAGCTTAAAATTAGCCAATAATATCTTTTTTATCAATAACATTTTATAGATTTCAAAAACAAGTATAAAGCATTTAGATACGGCCTCAGACGTAAATGTAAATCTTGGTTACATATCTAAAAGTAGATGATAATTGAGCTTTCTTAATAGATTTTTCGAAGCAGCTTTATTAAAAACAAAATTTAACGCTGAGTTTAATATTAAAATACTTAAATGGGTGTTGTGAAATTATGTTTGATTATTGTGAAATAAGAAATACGTATTTGGAGATATAATAACCTTTTCCGTCTGAAAAGTGGGGTATGATTTTACAACACCCTACAATTATAGTATAAGAGCTGGACGTTCTCGAGTGTGTCGAATCGTAACGCGTCGAGTGCTTGCGGTGTGTTCGTCCAAGGTTCGATGTCCGGGGCAGCTTAGCTTGTCTAACCGGGAGAGTGGGATAATGTGAGAGTATTATCATCTGCGGTCCATTTGTTTTAGCGTCGACGCATGGAGCGCAGGCATGTGAATCGTCGTTTTTTTTGTTTTTTTTTTATGTGAAAGCTTACGACTTTTTTGTATGTATACCATCAGAGAAAATGTAGGCCAATAGCAGATGCTATTCAAACAGGTTATGTCAATGTCTGACATATGTCGTCGTGACGTTTGCATATGAATTTCTTGAAGTAAAGAAGATACTTATGTAAAATGGCAATTTAAGAATATATTGCAATAAATATTTTAAGTACCTTTTAACCTATAAAAGACCTGAAGTTACACATATAACAAAAATATTGTTGTAAGTTTTCCCAACTTTTAAAGCACATTTTTTCTACATTTTTCTTAAATCAATACACACTGTTGGTCCATGTGCCGGCGTCGCTTGTCTACATCTGTGCGCTTCTTGTGACCCCCCAACCCCCAACACGCGTGCTCACCCCCCACTCGTTATTGTGTACGTTTTGTTACAATAATCTCCTAGACTATAATCTTCAGGAGTGATCAGAGTTAAATAAGCTGCAGGGTGAATCTGGGTAGCGGTTGCTTTGAATCTGATTTAATATAAAATATAATTTCAACGCCATCCAAAAAATGGAAAAGCAAAAATAAACCCTCAATAATATTTATGTCTGTACCATTATTAATTCAGACAAATCACAATTATATAGAAATCTAAAATTCCTGTCTGAAAAAAAAATGTTTTGTACGGCGCATAAGGAGGGGGTGAACACGCGTTTACTGCGTGGACTGAATATGTACCCGTTACCGTGGTATACAGCGGCCATTCGTCCGTTTCGCTGTATCTTAATAGTGGCTGACCAATGGCTGCGCGGCCCCAACGACTTCGACCAATCAGAAGGAGTTTTAAGCTCGCGTCATATAAAATGGAGGGGAAAATGCGAGGTATTCGATTATAAGGTCTCATTGGCGGGACGAGCGGCGGTACGTCATTTGTCTATCGGAAGATGATCGCACGCTATTGGTAGATACGAAAGCCCCCCTCTCTATTTTCGTCTATAACTAGAGCTATACTGCTGTGACGGGTACGTGGTCGATGTTGGGGACCATCTGCGTCATACGGAATTCGGATGGGGGGGGTAGTTAGTAGTAATTTCGGTAGGCTACAGGGGGGGGGGTGTTGACGTGATACGTGAACGGTCCCACCTAAACGGGTGTCGGTCGGACAGGGTGCGGTTCGCCGTCGCACCGTGGCGTGCAGCGCTCCGTGTCGGCGAGCGCTCGGCCCGCAGCCGCCGCGAGGCGCGCTTCATCCGGCGCGGAGGTGCCCCGCGCGCAAGGTGAGACCGCGACAGATGGTGTGGGGGAGGGGTAGCGCGCTGCGGGGCTGATACTCACCGCGTGCTGACGACGTGTCGTGATGTAAACGTTTATGTCGAGTGTCGTAATCGTTGTATGTCACTATCGTGTCAGTTATCGTCTCTATTTTATTATTGTTGATAGATTTTGTGTGAAACGTACTATAAATAATTGATTATAGTAATCGTAGAAATATCGTGCTAGCTTGATTTAATGGCAAAACAGCGCCATCTAGTGACAGTTCATTTCACTAAAATTTTACTGCGTGTGATTCAAAACCACGGATTGGTAGATTTTCAATATGTAAGCATTCAATTTATTTTACTGCATATATATGTCTCCTTTATTAATAGAAAGATTCAGAAGTAGATATTTAATGAACGACCGACGTAAACAGACGGTGATCTATCATCACCATTGTAATTCTCATTAAAGCTTCTAACCTCACGTCTTCTAAAAAATCGTAAAGAGAAAATTAACAGTGTCAGCCTCGCAGCTAAGAAATACGTAGAAATAATTTGTAACGCAACTAACGGCTTACTTCCCGGCTCGGTGTTAGTTTAAGTACGGTCGCTTATAGAAGATAGAATAAAATACCTTTATTATAACAATATCCCCCAATTTCATCCTTTTTGACTTATAATCATGTCTTTCATTCTTGCTTTGAATGAAAGAGATGGCAGGTTTTTTTATTTTGTGCGTCTTCAGCGACTGGACTTAATATTTTCTTTTATTTCTTATTCTGATTAGACGTAAATGCACAAATGTTAGAGCATTCTGAGTACATTTTGATAGTCGTACTTATAATGCTCTAGCAAATAATTTTCACTTGCACTGAAGGCAAAAAAAGGTCCTAATGGCAATATTGCAAAGGAATTTCTCTGCAATTTATTTTAGTTCATTTTGCTAAAAAAAAACTAACAGTTTTGATAAAATACTTACTTCAAAATTATAGTCTGGCTACTATAAGTTAAACCTAGGAGAAACTTTCCAAATACAAAAATTCTGTAGATGGTATCGCACAATAGTGGTGACGAAAAAGATTTAATAATTTATCCTAAATACGAGTATTTCAATATAAATTTTTGTTAAAAAACTTAGTGTTATTCTTATTGAGATTTATCGAAAATAAAGTGCTGTTTACTATAAATAAAATACAATGTGTGTAATTCGAAGTATAATGTATATGCTATTTGAAAAATAAGACCTGTAATACTAGATGGATATCTTACATAAAAATCAAAAGATCATTTATGTAGAAATACTCTTGAACAAGTATCAAAATCATGAAATCCAATTGTAGTCCAATTTTAACCGAAAACAAAAGATTACACACATTGTAAAATTACTGTTTTGCAATATTGGTTGTTATTTGCAAGGAAAATGACAAAATGAATTGCTCTTGGCAATGTTGCAAAATGGCCTTTTTAGGCCTTTCTTATTTCTGGTAGCTGGTAGATGTTTCGGTTTATGATTAATCTATCTTCATTCACTTGAAATTTGGATTTCATGCACTTTAACATGCGTTTGACTTAACAATCGTATTAAATTATTGCAATTTCTGTTAATTCCACTGTATAATTTATTATAATATTTTAATATGTTATTTTGTGTGTAAATATTTATCGATATCACTAGACTATACTTTTTTTTAACTACAAAATTGGTGTTACGCAGGGTTCACTTCTTGAACGTGTGTCACTTGTTGTATTATAAAGACGCTACATATGTTCAATAATTTCCAATGTCTATTTCTACCGATAGTAATTAACTTAGTTTTACTAGTTTGCATGTTACCACGATCCTTTCTTTTCTATTACCCAGTAACATTAAAATTCTTCTTTCGATGTTCTTCTTATATAAGGTATATGTACATCTAGTAGCATGTTCCCAGTATTTAACGAATGGACCAATTTTGATGAATCAGTAATAACCAACAATAATTCACCTAATAATATGACAGTTTAAGCAGTTTTATCGAAATAGGATTTTACTTGTTGAGAATGCAATAGGCTACCCAGCTTCTTTAGTAGGGGTTTATTAGTAGTTAAGATATTGTGTAGTATTCAAAATATTTTATAGTTTTAGAGTTGCACTAGTGATTATAAAATTATTGTTCCGTTTAAGTAGAGACTTACATTTTAATAATTGGATATTTTGGCATAGGTCATATCAAAAATTGTAGGTGATATAATAATTTACATTCGTTAAAAATCAAACAGTTTTCTTTATCATATCAGGTACTTATAACTTCTGAATGTTTACTAACAAAGCATTGTTATATATACTTAACAATAATGAATATGTATATCGAAAGTTTAATGTTACCAATGTTATGGACTATGTGTTCTAATATACTATATAGCTGGTATATGTTAATCGTTGTAACTAAACCATATTTTATGGTAATTATAAATTTTAAGGATCACTTTATATCGAGAGGCAGCGTTTATAAAATTTTTAATTTAAACTTTTTTAACGCTACAGTATATTTTATATTTCTCTGATATTTTTAAAGTGCATCGCTTCTTGATGTGATTATACAGGGTATCGCTTAATATATTAAATTACATTTATATTATGTTTTACGTCTGCCATTGATAATATATTTGAAGCGTGATTAAAATCATTATCATTTTCTTCTATCATCGCGTTCATCATCATCATCACCACCATCAGTTATTTTTGGTTTAACGTTCACGAGGCTTTCGGTTGTGTGTCGCTAACGGGTTGGCTGAAGCTTGTTATTAAGGTTGGAGAATGACATGGATGTTTAAGAGTTGTTTTAGTGCTTTTGTTTAATCTAGGAAGTTGCGGTCATTAACCGTCTGTCATCAAATTTATAATTTCTCTACAAACCGCATTCGACAACGACAAAGTGACAACACTATACTTTGTTGACAATCACGGTATGCATAGAAATGACAAATTATTTAACATGCGGTCGATAACCCCTATCACCTAGATTAACCGAAAGAACTATAGTATTTTCACGTTCACGACAGTAGATGCCAATTTATCACGCAAACGTTTTAATCATAAACGTTATTGAAAGTGATTGAATATATGCGTGATGTTATTTTTTTATGGCAACACCATCGTTCTCCAGCCTCTAAAGTTCGGTCACGGGACAGACAGAATGTGTTTGGCGTACGCTTGTTGTCTCTTTCTCCTAAAAATGTTGCCATCTCATTTTTACGACGATTTTTTTGTTAGAAAGAGATAAGTAGCTCTTAAGTCGGTGGATGCAATTCTGTCTGTCTGTCCGTGACTTTGCTATTACATGGTGCTGGTAGCTATATAAAAACTGTCTGTACGTCTTTCAGGTACGACGACGAGTGCAGCGAACAACACCACTTCAACCTCTACGACCACAACGTCGAACTTCAAAAGACAGGTGGGTTTTCAACTGAAGGGGAAATTTTTTCAAAGGGGGTCTGCTCATCAAAATAAAAGTATTTTTGACGACCTGTAGACATAGAGCCTAGTGGGTAAGTGGCGCGTCCCTGGCCTAGTGGGTCCCTTTGGTTCGCACTCGAGAGGGTGCAGGTTCGAACCCCGGTGGAGGCGTGTACCGATGAGACATTTTCCGATCTCAAGTACACAATACGGATGCCCTGCCGTGGGAAAGCCACGCTTCGGCACGAATGGGCCGGCTCGACCGAAGTGATACCACGGGTAACTGGCGTGAAACGGCGTCGTGCTGTGTTTGGTTCAGGAAGTGAGTTTACCGGTGGCCCAACTTTCGTAATCCCTATTCCCATTCGCTATTTTTTCATAAAGGCCGCTAACGCACTCGCGACTCCTCGGATGTCATGAGTGTCCATGGGCGACGGCAGTTGCTTTCCATCAGGTAACCGGTCTGCTCGCTTTGCCTGTAAATATCACAAAAAATAAAATACGAAAGCCTAGAGTAGATCAGCCCGATCCGTCCAGTGTCTCGCGCTGTGCGTTGATAATTATATCACTTATAATATCTCATAGATATCCATGTAAAAATAATATATTATTATTATGATGAAGTAAAGATTTTTTTAATAATTTAATTATATTTTTTTTCAGAACACGATAGACTCAGCGTCCATCAAGGAGAATACGGCCCGGATCGCTCAGATGCAGGTAAGGGACCACGTGATCACACCGTAAAGTAACTGACACGGGTACCCCTACCCATGGTGCGACAGGGGATCGCTGGTTGGGGGGAAGGGAGGGGTATAGGGCTAGACGTGACGGCAAAATTAATAAATTCAATCGTGAAGCTTCAAACATGGATTCTCATAATGAGTAGCTGAGAATTGCAAATTTGTGATGTCACACCACCTCCTGTGACGAGGACGTGGCAGGGCTCTAAAATCATGAAATTCGTGTGAGGTATTTTATGACCATTCGCAAATTACTTACTCGTCGGCCCTACCGATAGCGGTAGTGAAATCGAAAAAACGGTTTAGTCTTAATATTGAGCAAAAAAGAACAAAGAAAAAAACCGGCCAAGACCGAGTTGAACTCGCGCACTAAGGCTTCCGTACCAGTACAGAGCAAGAAATTGGGACAACTGATTTTTAAACATTTTAAATTTATAAAAAAAAATAAAACTTATGACACAGTTTAAAATTTATAAAGGAAAACATAAAATAAAAATGTGGGAATCGAATCGTGGCCTCTTCGTACTTTAGTGGGCACAACAACACAACACAACATCTTTGTCATTATGAAAGTAACGAAAAAGCAGAAAACATTTATTGTATGAGAGCCTCCTTTAAACATTGAATTTGTATTCTTTGTTTTTTTAGTATTTTTTGTTACAGCAGCAATTGATATATTCACATATTCTGTGAAAATTTCAACTCCCTAGATATTGCCATTCTTAAGATACAGCCTGGAGACCGACAGACAGACAAACGGACAGACGTCGAAGTCTTTGTAATAGGTTACCGTTACACTTTGGTACGGAAAGCTAAAAACAGACAATACGATCTAGTCTGTGGTACTCAAGTGTATGCGCTGCTCACTTTTAGCACCCATGACGTATACCAATGTTGACGATTCTCCTACCCGCAGGTTCAGAACACATCTCGACCAACGAGCGCACAGCCGAAGCTCGAGGGGCGCTCCCGAACTGCCGCCGCCAGACGAGACCACGCCCCCACAGCCCAACCCAAACTCTCCCCGCCGCACGACACGCCCAGGTACGTACACCGCCATCCTGTAAACCGCCATGTTGTGAACCGCAATCTTGTGAACGGTATTGCAATCTTTCAAAAGATACCGCCATTTGCGGAAGGTACTACCTTCTTTTGAAAAGTACAACACGGTCACATTATCTGTTGACCTCGCCGGGATTTGAAGCCCCGCCCCGTTCCCCTTCCACCTCCCTGCGCTTGTCTCGACTCGTCAGTACGGTCAGCTCTTTCGTTGCCGATACACGTCCTGACTCCTATCGATACTTGTTTTGCACACCGTACCAGTGACCGTGTTGTACTGCCATCTTGTGACATGTACTACCGTCTCGTGTAAGGAACTACGATCTTGTGAAACGTGATATGTATTATCTAGTACAAAGCGGTACCGTCTTGTGAAAGGTACTACCATCTTGTAAAAGGCACCGTCAACTTGTGAAAGGTACCACCATCTTATAAAAGTTATTGCCGTCCTGTAAAAGTTACTACCATCTAGTAAAAGTTACTAAGCTAGAGTGCGTTACTAAGCTTGCGTGGAGCGAGGCTACGCCATCTTAAAAAGCGGCGTAACTTGTAACACGCTGTAAGTGTGGGATGTAACTCATGTACAGCTCGTAGTTTGGAAATACAATTTTTATCTGGAGATATCCTTGTAGAACTGTATCTTGTGTTTTTGTAAGCTAGAGTAGTTGATTAATAATTATAAGCTAGATTAACAGTTTCTGGGAAAAAACATAATATTATAATTATTGAAATGGCATCTTTACAAATACAATTTAGATACAAAATAGGCTACATTTTTAGAAATCTTTTCTAACTGATAGTGTCTATGAATGGTCTTATACTTATTTAACATTATATATAATATAATTATTAAATATACCTTATTAATTTAATACATAACATTTCTTTACATATCCTACTATATGTATCATGACTAACAATTTACAAAAAAGGGTTTAATAGATATTCGATGACGGTTGCGATAAGGGTTTTTGAAATGTTGCTTTCTCTAGACATAATAGGGAATATGCATTTTTTTTTGTTTAAATGAACAACCTAAATGTATCGAAAAACAGTCGAGTCCAATTAGTTTTAATAACATCAAAATTAACAAATACTTTCATACTCAATTAAAGTTAATATAAATGCGCCCAAACCTCTTTGGAGATACATTGAGTCCTGGGTTATGAAATAGGATACCTTTTAATCCGGAAAAATGTACTATTCCCGCCTGATTCAGTAATTTTGGGCATCATGTAGTTCCATATATTTATTTATGGTCCAATATTATAATTATATGCATCCAATTTTATAAAATACGCATATTTCCTATTGGGTTGTGAGAGGTTTTCGTCGGGTTCCCAAATGTGTGGGGATTTTATCGGGTTCGGTGACGGTGACTAACCGCATGACACCGCAGCGCTCCCCCCGAGGCGAAGAGCACTAACGGTGCCAAGACGCACGTCAAGAGCGCCTCTATCTCCTCCACGACGGGCGCTCCGCCCCTCGCAGCGGAGCCACACAACGCGTCGGCCCGCGACCTAGCAGCGCCGCGACCGAGGTGACACTGACGTGCGCGGCGCGCGCGCGCCCTTATATAGACGCGACGCATGGGAACTACCCGCACTTTTGTAGTTACACGCATGATTTTTTTCTAATAATTTTAGAGGTGTATTTTATTTGTGTATTTTATCACCATTTTGACCAACTTCAAAAGAGGATTCTCGATTTGATCTTTGTTTTTTTTTGGTTTATTATTTTTTGTAGATAGATGTTATTATGACCACGCCGCTTGTGAGTCGACTTTAATGATTCTCTTTGAGATTACTGTTTGAAGTTGGTTTTTTTGTTTAAAAAAAAATTCCTAACAATTATAGTAAAGCAATATTCCGATAAGTGTATATTTATTTTATATGTGTATATATAACAACTCACACCGTACTATAGTGTAGTAAACACACATTTTTTCTCACAGTTTTATTTTGCAGGAACTCAAAATGTTCACGACCAGTATTGTGGCATGTATCACATTATTTTTCGCTTTTTGATACTCGAAATGCACAATTTTGTAGTTTGGCAGCCGTCTTAGTACAAATTAAAGCAGCTTTTAGGAAGTGGACTTTAGAAATACGCTTTAGACTGGTCGGGTGTTGGCATGGAGTTGTTTTTTCTATCACGCCATTGTTTTTCATAGGATTGTATTTTTTAATGTATGTATTTTTGATTTTTTTTTGTTCGTACATTTACAAGGTTTAGTATAACAAAGTAATGAAGTAGTTTTACCAAATTTCCTACGTGTAGGAGTAAGAAAAGAACCTCATCTGTTCTTCATACCTCTACAAAAAAGGTCAAATAATTCATAAGGCCGGGTCAGTTAGTAAAGAAACTAGTATACAAGTTCCAACTTACGGCAAAGGGTTTTTTATATATATAATAATAAGGGAGCAAACGGGTTGCCTGATGAAAACCTACTACCGCCACCCATGGACAGTAGCAAGATCAGAAGAGTTACGGGTGCATTGCCGGCCTTTTAAGAGGGTATACGCTTGAAGGTTTGCAGGTCGTAGCGGTCCGGAAATAGTGCTGGTGATAGTTAATTCCAGAGTTTGCTACGCGAGGTAGAAAGTTACGCGAAAAGCGCACTGTGGAAGACTGTGCTTCGTCGAGATGATGGTTCGGGAAATCGTAACATTCACTTGTTAGTTAGTTTGGTATCTCGAGAGGGCTTACAATAACCCATGTCTCGACAAGGGACCGTGATATTTATGTCTGGTCTTGTACATCCGCAGCCTGAATTCGTCGCTGTCGACTGGCGGCGGCGGCGGCGGGGGCGGCGGCGCGGGGGGCGGCACCGCGGGGGGAGGGGCGGCGGCGGCGCGGCGCGACTTCCCCAACCCGCTGGTGTTCCCGCGAAACGTTCCCTCGCGGTCGACCTTCCACTCCGGTGAGTTGATTAGAGATCACTGACCTCTATCTATATATAATAATACGCGAGCGGAGAACTTTGTACCCCTCTATACGTTTAGACGTAAAAGCGTGAAATTTCTTCCAGTTGCAGTTGATATGGAGGAGGAGCGTGGAATACCAATATTATTTCTAAAATATGCTTCAATCTTGCATGCGTTTAATAAATAAAACGCTACGCACACTACAATATTTTGACATGACACGATAGTCATACATGAAATACTCTTTTGTTTATGTTTTAAGTCTTTTTTTTATATAAAATTTAATGGCCTGGTAACGAGTCTTTATTCTAAATTGGAGTCACCCTCTACAAGATGTATTTAAATATTTATTAATGTCATTGTTTTCATTAATGACTAAGCGGCCATTTGCAAATTTTGTCAGATTTAGTTCCTTTCCCGACCAGGCGGGGCGCTTCAAATTGTCTGAGTCATGAGCTGTCATTTCAATGGTTCGAAGATCGCGTAAAAATTCAATTAAATAAAAGAATAACGTTTTTCCAATACCAAAAGGAGCCTATATTGGAACGACAAACAAACAAACACATACGCTTTCACATTCATACTACTATACTATGGATTAAAAAAACTTACACTGGCCACTTTGTGTCTCGAGTCCCGGGTTTCGACCGATGACAGTAATTGCCCAGCAATGGAGTGGGCACGGGGCAGCTAATAAAAAAAAACATTTTGGTCTATTTTTAAACGACTTCCAAAAACGAGGAGGTTCTATGTTCGGCTGTATATATTTTTTATTTTTTTTGTATATTCAACCATTGCTCATAGTATGGATGTATGTAAACTTATACATTTTACTATGTCGTATGAATGGATGTATTTAAAAAAAAACTTGTATGAGCCACTTTCTAGTATGGATGTTAATGTATATATAAAAAAATAACAAACTAATACGATCCACTTTACATCTCAGGTCAGACGCGGTCGCGAGGCGGGAGCGCGGGCGGCGCTTACGGCGACGGGGGCTCGCCCCACCAGCCGCGGACGTCGTTCTTCTCAAAGCTCTCCTCGAGGTTCTCGAAACGGTGAGTCACATGTATACGGCGGTAGAGATGAGGGTAGACAAACACACACACACACACACACACACACACACACACACGCACACAAATACGGCGGGAGTGTGACAGAGACATGCTACACATGCATTTAATGTTTAAATAGTTTATATAGCGAGAAATATAAGATATGTACAATTCTATAATAAGGGAAATTGAAATAGAGCCAGTTGATGGACCTACGTCATTCGGTCGGAATATGTCAATTCTATGTACGTCGTGATCTGTCGGCTGAGTTTGACATAACCCGGCCAAACTACTTAGGTCCACGATCTGTATAACTTCTCTGATTGTATAATGGGGGAAATTGTAAGTGAATCCGTTGACGGACCTACGTCATTTGGTCGGAATATGTCAATTACATACAAGTCGTGATCTGTCGGTTGGGTTTGACATAACGCGACCAATTTACTTAGATCTGCAAGCTGGCTCTCTTACCGTTTCCCTGATTGTACATAAGCGAGATAGAAAAAGACATATTGTACGGAAATATTAAGGATTTAATAAAACTCCGATTTAGAAAATTACTGTGCTTCGGTGAGTACACTCAACGTTGTACGCTCCTAAGCAAAATTGTTTACTTTACCTTGTTTTTATAAAAGCCCCTATAACAATCACTACTGATTTAAAAAATATCCTTAAAATATTTCCACACTTAAGTGAAATACTTTTGTTTATCCGAAAAAAAAACTTACATACTTTTTATTATATACACTGTCTCTCTCTGTCGCTCTAATAAGACATATCTCACAATATCTCATAACCTCAAATGTAAAAACCATACAGGCTCTAAAGCTTACATAACAAACACATACATAACAAACAAACACATACAAAATCGTATATTAGTAATACTACATAGTATATAAGTTGTCACTAACAATATTATATAGAGAGTAGCGCTTGTCCGCTCTCGCGTAACTACATCGTAATTCAATGTTGTTTAGGCTCTCGCTGCTAAGCTTTAGAAGCTAAATTCGTGTGGCTTTGACGGTGCTTTGTTTATTGATAGAGTTGTATATATAGAACCAGTAGTTCATCTTCATACAGACGGACGGCGTGCGGCTTGCATGTGTGAACCGTAGGAGACCATCCATAGAGTACACGCTTAAAGGGGGAGGGGGGTCGACGGAGTGTGATAAGGGGAGTGATTCTAAGAAGAATGAAATTTGTGTGACGCACTATATGGATGGTCCCTGGTATCTATGCTCTAGCTCCGTATGCGTAGAGGCTTATAGCTTTGTGTGGTGCATAGATACTACGGCGCACACATACAAGCCACGTGCGATCCGTTTTTATGAAGATGACTTACTCGGTTCTGTAATCTATGCGCAACGCTTTTTGTTCTACCAGTTTGAGATGGGAGTAATGGCTGGTTATTCCTATCCAGTGCTGGATTGGATCACTGGATTAGAATAATGTAAACTATAAGGCCAACACGTCCACTATGCGACATTTGATCGTATATTTTTTGTTTATTTGAGTGACTATGTTTATTTTAAAATATAAGAATAATATTTAGAATCGCATTATGCTATGAATTAATTTTTTGTTAGAATTCGTAGGAAAAAGCAAATCGCCGTCAAAGTCAGCTCCTTCACGCAAACGCTTAAATCACTATGCACATTTTTCATTTTTTTTCATTGTATCTGCAAAATAGTTTTTTTGTGTCAGTAAAAAAGAGAGTAAATTTCTTTAAAAGGGTTGTGGAAAAGACTCGTCAAATCGTGTTTCGAGTTCAAACTCCAGTGCACATAACTATATGTTTTAACGATACTAAACCTGGTGTCTTGTAAATACGTGGTCTTGGCCGCGGCGCTGCCGTGCGTCCGTGTGTTTGTTCTGCGGACCGCCTCCCCTTGCGTCCGGGCTCTAGACATTTTTTTGTTTATTTTTTTGGTTGGTCACTTTTTGGTCTCGCGTCAGAATAGGGGATGCACGATGCTAAGCCTCCTATATCCTCTTGCGAACGTTTTTTTTTATTTACACGACAGTCATTGAAGCATGATACCCCGCTACTCCCGCTAGTGATGGCAGCGTCATCGAGATATATCGATAGCGATAGCCACGAGTGCATCCCCGATTGTGAAGCTTTTACTAACCGGACGATCTCTCCACAACCCTTTAGCGCGATATCGGAGGTAGTGTTGTGCATCTTACGCGAGGACATTCGATGTCGGTACCAAAATAGTGATGTCAAAAGTGGAAAAAGTGTCGAGACGCGGACGAAGAGGGGGGCGACGGACGCTCGCTGACCCCCCCGTTTGTTGTGCGCAGGTTGAATCAGAACCCGTGAGGACGCGGCCGGGAGGAGAACAGTTAAGTGTAGTGTGAAGTCATCGCGCAGGTTACAGGGTGTGCTTCCCACCGCTGCCACCAAAAATTGTTGTACTACGTCATAAATTCGAATGTAGATGGTTTTTCTTGGATTTTTAATGTCAGCTCAGTTTGGTGGGTAAATAGACAAGCGACTGAAAAGCTCGCCTTATGTGTATAGAATTTTATGGATCTTTTAGTGAACGACGTTTGGGCAGATGTTAAAATGTGGTGGTCATGTGCACCCTGTATAACACGTGCGGTGTCAAATCTATCCAATCGGCGTATTTAGAGTATATTTTATATCTGAAGATTTTTATATGTGATTGCTTAAAATATAATAATGGAAATTGCTTATGATTCAAATTAAAAAATTATATGAAAACTAAAATTATTTTGTATATCTTTTGAATTATACGCTGATTCGATAGATGGCAATAAGTTATAGGATGTACACGATTAAGTCGAGCCGAGCACGCGATGTGATTAATTTTATCGATAAATGTAACGAACAACACTAGTGTTGAAATAGTTCAAACTTGATTACAGTTTTTATTTTTCAAATTAAGAGTCCAAAATGATAACTACTATGTCTTTGTCTCTTTCGCTCTTGACTAGAAAGAGACAGAAGTTGTTGAAGACAAGTATTGTTGTTGTTAATAATACGTTGTTAACGCGAAATGGCTTTTATTCATAATGAAAATTTTGAAGGCATTTAATATAGAAGGAGGAAGAATTGAAGATATGAGTGAAAGAAGCGTATAACTATTGAAAACTCCCGATTTTTTTATAAAGGGAACATTATGGAGTAGTAAAATTATTTGAAATATAAAAAAATGATTCTATGTATTCCTAAATTTCCATTAGCTAGACGTTAAAGTAGCTTAGTTGCAAAATTCTCAATTTATCGCTTCTTCCACTCATGTCTTCAATTGCGAAACTATGTTCTATTAATAATGTTTGATGTTTTATTGTCTATAAAAGCTGAAAGTTTCGCCGTTTTTATGTAGGAGTCCTTACAGTATATAATTTTAACATTCGACTATGAAAAAGTTGTACTTCAAAAATTTAAAGTAAGATTTTAGTGGTACAATCCGTTATTTTGTTAACAGAACACATAAAATGCGCTCAGTACAAGGTGTGACGAAAGTTAGTGATAATACTTAGGGCGGTGTGTGTGTTCCTTATATAAAGTTTCCTGTGAAAGTAGCGGCGCTGAAAGTGAACAAACATGTTTGTGATTTGTATGGAGAAACTCTTGTCGCTTGCGTGCTTGCCCATACGAATCGCATAAATTTTTTTCGCTTTCAGCGCCGCTACTTTCACAGTGAGCTCTATATAAGCGATAGATACAAACCATAATGTATTATCACTTACTTTTGTTACACCCTGTATAATATTGAGATACATTGTAAAGTTTTATACCATATTGCTTTTTTACGGATGTTGATTTAAAAAAAAAACTGTTTCTTAGTCGAATGTAATATAATTTATTAAATTAAGACTCTGAATTTAAGGTGTGAAAAGACTTTATGTAGTCACTCCTTTTTACCCCAATTTCACCACCCGAGTTTTAAATTCATGGTGTTAAAAATATTGACTGTAAAAATGGCATTGTGATGTCAAAAAAAAACTTTGAGTAGAATTTTTAATATTTTTAATATTTTTAAAATAAAGGGGGGAATGGGGCGAGAAGGTGTGAAAGTGTGCGCGACTGTTATCGTCTCAGAAATTATGTAAGGTCCATTTGTAGCGGCGACTGTTCCGTATACATGTGTTTCCATATTAAAAAAAAAATACAGATTTTACTCCTTATTCATAAAAATATTTAAACAGCATTTAACTAATTAAGATTCGCACTCCATTTCTGGAGTATTGAAGACGTCACACAACAGAAAGGTACGGTGAACCTCGATTAGTTTAAAAAAAAATAATTTAAATATTTTTATTAATTAGAGGGATAACATTCAAAAGACAATACATAAAAAGCCTACAAGACTTCTCCATTCTTTAAAATGCAGTTTAGTTTAAAATACTTTTAGTCTTTCAAGTTACTATAATAGTAAATTTGAAGGCACTGACAATAACAATGATTGAAATATCATAGACTCTAAACACTACAACAACCTATAGTCTAAATAAAATATGTTTATCTTTTTAAGTGAGGTTTAAACCAAAATCTGAAAGCGTTTTCGCCACCGTCGCAAAAATTGTGAACTCTTTGCTTTGTAGGAAATGTTAAAAATGACGAAAATGCATCATTTAGACATTGAATTTTTTTAATTCTAAATTTAAACTTGACTGTTTATTTTTTAATTTTAAATGCCGAAAACACAATAGCAAAAATATAAGAATGTGTAATGGAAATCTAGTCCCGCCGCGAGACGCTTTTCGCCCGTAGCTACATCTCGTTTGGAGTTATTGTACCTCTGACAGGACCCTTATGCCGAACGTCATACTTGTAGGAGGTAGAATGACTGTTAACGCTCTTTAGTATAAGTTGTGCATCGATATCGTACATTCCACCATCATATACGTCTCGATTGACAAGGTGTTGGCAAAAAAAGTAAATACAAAAAAAAAACAATTCAAAGCAATAAAAATTAAGCAAATTGAATTAAAATCTCGTTTCGATTCTACAGACGTTTATTTCTGAAATTCCATTAAAATCTTAATTAACTGCAGAAATCAAAAACAGCGAATATAGTGTCAACTTGTAAAAAAAAATGTTTTTTCAGAGCTAACATCTTATAAGAAGTCAGTCGGGACGAGTAGTTCCCCGCTCGTATAGCACAAATCTTTTCGGACTCACAACACGACTGAGAGACACGTATTTTGTATATTTGTAAAATTTCCTAACCTTAGGTAGACGTTTCTTGGGGCCATTTCATCGTGAAAACCACTAATAAATATTGCTTGTTAGTAAATTGTGTCAAAATAACGTATAAAAAATTAAAACATCGTCAACGTAGTACGATATCCTTTGGTTTCATAAGAAAGTCAAAATTATCTGAAATTGGCCCACTTATCATGTAGTATAGTGCGAGTGAGATAGTATCACTAGACGTAGTTAAGACTTGGTCCATGGTCCCACACATTTTGGTACAAATACTCAAGTGGATAGGCAGCTAATTTTATATGACGGTTACAGGCAGTATTTTTTATGTTATATCGATGCGTTGTTCTATATCGGCTTGATGATAACCTTTACAGACATCAAATGATTATTAAATTTGTTTTTTTTTTTTAAGACTGAAAGTAAATGTACTGAAAGGGCCTGTTTCACCGCTTACTGATGAGTGTCGGAAAGCCTATCCACAATTCTTTTTGATAGATCTTGTATGGAGAATCCGTCAAAAAAGTTGTGGATATTCTATCGGAAACTTTATCAGAAAGCAGTGAAACAGGCACTAAGTATGTTAGTTTAAAGTAATCTTGATAGTAAAAATGTGTCGTGTTATGCAAAATATATTTTATTTATATTATAACTTTTTTCATGTCTTTAAGAAGCCAATATAGAATGATGCAAAATATACTGATATCGGTCTAAGATACAAGATACATAAAATATATAAATAGTTTGTATATCATGTTATTATATTGGGTATATTAGATTTTTCATTTTTTCATATATTATATTATGTAGATGATAACTGATTTGTACATATACGCGTACGATTGACAATGTCTGTGTGAAATATCTATAAAACATTACATTAATATTAATGTCATACAAGTTTATCCTGTTATTCTTTGAAACGTGTGAATGTTATAGCGATATGAAGTTGATATGGTACCTGAACCAGGCCTCAATTAAACGCATAATTACAATCTCAAGACATTAAATAATATAAAAATATGTGCTCGTTTTAATAAATCGCATATTTGTCGTTGGAATAAGTCACTAAGATTCTGTGGCGATATGAACCTTAAAAACTTGTCAAAAAAGTTTTAAAAATATCATCGACGTAAAAAACCTACATGTCGCTCGTGATATTTGATGCGTTCAATTTATAATAGGAAAGGCTTTATTAACTTCATACTTGTATGTGTCGTAACGAAATCGACAACAATTAATGTGCATTTTGTTAGAAAAATATCCGTTTTGTGTATGCATTTACAGTTCAAGAGAGTAACCAACAGCGAAAAGTATTTATAAATAAATTGTACTTATTTGTGTACAGTATTGTATTTTTATACCGAATTAGGTGCTTAAAAAATTTTATTTGACAGAAAAAATCATATGTTTTGTTTCTAAATTATTGCAATCGTATTAATAATCGTTTTGCTCAAGACAATTATGTAGATACATTGTTTTTGTAAACTGACTTTAGTCGGATCGCCGAATTGAGGTAAATTCAGTCATAGATATATCTCTCGGTTTTGAAAATATTGATGATGATTTATAAAAAAGATAAGCAGCGATATTTCAATGGTCGAATTTCTTTTTATCCTGCGACCGGGCTATATCAATGGTTAAACAATGACATTTCATCATCTACAAAGACCTAGCCGTTTTTGTTATTTGCTTTTTTTATTTGACGTTGATTTTTTCATTCTCTGTATTACGAACAGTATGATAATAGTTTTTTGAATGAATAGTATTGTATGTGTACGCTTTTCAGAATAATCATTTTTTGAATAACTACAGGTGTTTTATTTATAAAACCTTACGCTCTTTTCCCTTTTCTTCGGAAATAGGTATCTTAATATTTCAAATTTACAGATTGTCGTTAATTTTTTTGCTTAAAAGAGTAAACGATTTTATATTTTTTATACATTTTTGGATATATTTTTAAATTGTCAAAATGTCCAGTTTGTCGGTACTGGGCGAGTCGAGCGGCCGCCAGAAGCCGCGTATATTCTCCTCGCTGGACATACAGCGAAGGTAGGCGGTCGAGGAAGGATGTTTTTTTTTGGCATTTGTTTTGGATTTTGACTAATGACAAACACTTGTGACATTACCCTGCGAATATATTTTTAAAGAGAATGATGAGTTTTGATTGATTTTGGGAATGCAAATGATGTGGGTCAAAGCCTTTCTATGAGCATACAAAGTTTAAGTATAGCGGCACCTTTTTAAGTTAAAAAAATGTAATGTCACTTGTGTTAGTACGGATGAATTTGAATCTTTTGAAGTTTTAATCCCTTTGATGAGTAAAAAATCCAGAGGATTTTAAAAGACGATAGAGACATTTTATCTTGGTTTTTTTAAACACTTGAAATCCTTTGGATTATTTTTTTTATTGGCCCTAATCGTTTGTGTTTGTGTACACCCTAATCCTGAAACATCGTTTTTTAAAATTGTTTTAAACGTTTTCAATTTATTTAGTATAAATTAACTTAAAACGCACAATTAACTACGCATCCGAATTACGAACACTACTTTGTAACAGAAAAATAATCTTAATATCCGACTTGGAATTTTAAAAAAAGATAAAAGTAACAAAAATCTCGTAAACTTTTGATGCACTTTATTTTTGTTTTTCACGTTTTGGCATGGTTTTTGAATGCAGTCGCACGTCTAATACTTTCACATTCATGCTTTTGGTATGTTTTATTTTTTATTTTTGTTGTTTTTCAAAGTTTATATCAAGCTATCAATGTTTCTGAGATTGGCAATAAAGAAACATTGAGCATTTAGTTCAAGTTGTCTCGATAGTTTATTTTTTCAAGTGTGATTTGTTCAAAATTCGACGTTTTTGATGGTCTAGCTTGATCTAAATGTTCGCACCACATTGCCTGATAGTGTTAGTTTTATGTTTCTCTGTTTTTAGGCCGATCGACGGTTCTACCCCGAAGCATGCCGTAGGCGCTAGCCCGCAAGCCCTTCTGGGGTAATTATTTAGATTTTATTTTGTAGATGTTGCGTTTCATCAGGGCGTAGTGATCTAACGCTATAGTCCGGTCGCTGGATATAGAGACATTCTTCCCATATGTAGTTTTTCCCTTTCATGTCCACATTTATATCGATCAGAGTATATGAGCAACGAGACAGTAATAAGTTGGAACGAGTTTCTCTATGTCTTGTGACTTACTATGTTTCTATTTGTCCTTTGAACTGAATTTCATTAGAGTGAATTTATTATTTGTGTACCCGTTTTTTCCCACTGTTGTTTGAATATGTACAACTTATGACGGCACACAATATCAAACAATGTTATGGATTTAAGGTAAAATATGTAATTATTGGCATACAAGTTTGGTAAAGTCAAAATAAAATGTTAATTTGAACTCCTGACATTTTAGATGCTTAGGCAAAAATTATTGCCATACTTAAAAATCACTTATGAGTTTTTAATAACTAGTAATAAGCTGTAGACTATGGGCCAAAGACATCTTTGGTTTTACCAAACTTTTATTGCAAGCTTGAGAACTTGATGCGTGAGATGCTATAGTCTCTTTGTATTATAAATATATTTTTATAAGTTCACAGTGGAATCTCTTAATAATCCTCTAGTGATTCTGTATTTTAATTCTTTGTAATCTTTGCTGAAATTACTCTAGTCGAGTATTTCTACACTTCTCGGTGCAAACCTTTGTCGGCTAAATGCTCAACCGCTACTTAAACTAGTAGGAACTGAAGCTGCACAAAAATAATTTCAAACGAAACGTACAAAGAAAAATAAGGTTAGGTCTTTATAGTGCTTTCGGTCTATCTGGGCGGTAAAGGTCACTAACCATCTGATATGTCAGCTAAATGCTGAAAAACAAAAAACCCGACTGCAGAAACCATTGCAATTTAAACATCAAGCTATGTATATTCTTAAATAGCTATTCAAAGCCCTTCAGTTTGATACCCTGCTCGACCTGAATGGACGGAAAAACATTTTTGGAACCTCACAATTTTGACTTCAATATCCGCCGTTTTGATTTTTTAATTTTTTAATGTACCCTGTGTCACTTGCGCTATCAAGACGAATCTAACGATACCTCATACGTTAAAACTTAAAATCCATCATTAGGCTGCAGAGCGTGCCAAGCAATTATACATACATATATACTCTCGAAAAACATAACCCTCCTTCTGGCGCAGTCGGGTAAAAAGTTTATGATTTGTATACAAACCGATTGACAACAACATAATGACAACACAACACTTGTGTAGATGACCGCTACCGCCTTGATTGACCGAAAGCACCATCGGAGAATCGAGACAGTGAAGCAATGGAAAGAAACAACTCTTGACACAAGAGCCACTTATCTTGAGTAGCGTTTGAGTGGCCTCTAGACGTGTTGGTAAAACGGTGTGTTTGCAGGCAGGGCACAGAGGAGCAAGTGAAGCCGCGCGTGCTGCGGTTCACATGGAGCATGAAGACCACATCCTCGAGAGATCCCAATGAGATTATGGCGGAGATTAGAAAGGTTGGTGTCGGTTTTCAGAAATTTCAAGTTAATTTTTGTAAAGTATGGCCATATATTATATGTAGATGACATATTTTTGTGCCCGCCATAAGGTCGTCTAGGTATAAGCAGTGAATCGATTGTTTGGAATTCTTGTTATTTATTTTTCATTGGCGTTTGGGGCGTACTATCAATATGTTCTTATGTAGAAATGGGAAAATATGATTTTACTAGGAGCTACCTGAATTTACCACAAGGCTGGTTATGAATAATCATTAGTATGTGATGATATCTCCGCTGGAGATCTACGTACTTTTTTAAATTTTGTGCATATTGTTATTATACCTACCTACCTTTATTTCACCAACATTGAGTTTGTGCTAAATCTGTTAATATGAATATTATCACATTAGTTGTTTTATGTTCCAAATATTTTAAAAATTTATGTACGATATCCCTTCGGTATCCATTACAGGTGCTAGATGCGAATAACTGCGACTACGAGCAGCGGGAGCGGTTCCTGCTGCTGTGCGTCCACGGCGACCCCAATGCCGACTCGCTCGTGCAGTGGGAGATAGAGGTGTGCAAGCTGCCGCGACTGTCGCTCAACGGCGTGCGCTTCAAGCGCATCTCCGGTACGAGCATCGGCTTTAAGAACATCGCGTCGAAGATCGCAAACGAGCTCAAGCTGTGACTGCCCGCAAACGCCCCCCGGCGCCGGCGCCGCCCCGCACCCGCGCCGCCGCCGCCCCCCCGAGCAGACGACATGGTGCGCGTTGCCAACGCCGGCCTGCGCACCCCTTCCGGCGCCCTCGCCCACTACCTCACGTGTCCCCGCCCTCGCGCGCCGCCCCGCTCCGCGCTCTCCCTTCGCGCGGAGAGCCCCGAGCGCGCCGCGCCGGCGCTTACCGCCAGCGCGCACGTGCTTCGCCGTGCCGCCACCCACTCCCCTCCTTCGCCCCCCGCCCCGATGACGGCGAGCGCTCACTTCCTCCGCCGCCCCGCCCCTCACTCCCCCCCTTCGCCTCCAGCAATATTGACAGCGAGTGCCCACGTTTTGCGTCGCGCTGCCACTCACTCCCCGCCTTCGCCACCCCCTCCCCTGACCGCGAGCGCGCACGTGCTCCGCCGACCCACTCCTCACTCCCCGCCTTCGCCGCCCTCCCCATTACGTGCGAGCGCTCACACCCTGCGTTCCCGCTTGTCCCCTGCGCCCCCCTCTCCGCTACGTGCAAGTGCGCACGCCCTCAGACCACAGAGCTCGCAGGCGCCCCCCTCCCCTCCGACGCCGCGCCCCGCGCGCCTCCCTCGCCGCCACACGCTGCTGGCGCCGCCATCGCCCCTGCAGGGTGCCGCGCCGCTTCGCCGTCAGCGCCCCGTGACGCCCTCCCCGCCGCCCTCGCCTCCCTCGCCGCCTTGCGACTTTCTCCCGCTCCCGCTGGAACCGATCCCCCCACCCGATCTTTTTGACTTTTGAACCGATAGGGGGCGGCGCCGCGTTTCTCTCGACGCGACTCAAAACCTCATCGTCTACGTGTACCCTCACCGGAGCGGGATGAAGATTTAATTTTCGAATATTTTACTTTCGCAGTCAATCTGTAATCGTTTTTATGTTTTATTTTGGTACTATTCTAATCAGTTTTTATTACTATTATTATTCGCCGAGCCGAGTATCGTGAACGGTCGGCTCGTTTTAACCGACACACTCGTATACGAGTGATATTATTTAATACGATTGTAAATATATTGGCTCAAGATCGTTTTATTTTATTGTTGCCGTTTAACTGCCGGACGAGTTTGCCGTCGATTAATTAGAGTAGATGTGCCAACGCGACCATCACCGCGATGCAATATCGGAGACGGTCCGGTCGATATTTCGCGGACCGATTTTAGTTAAATATACAATAACCGCTCTCGTAACGCCTTTTATTTCATTTTTTTTTGTAAAAAATAATTCAAATAACTTTTTATATATAATTTTTAATCATAAGGGGCGGGGGGCGGGGCGGCCGCGTCGACGTCCGGTTTTTCGGGTTCCGGCACCGGCCGCGCCGCCCGCCGCTCGCCGCGTTCGTGCTATCGCTTATTTTACGTGTTAAATGTAATAATGTACAAAGTGAGCTCGCGCTCGATGTAAACTTAGCTTAGTTAATTTTTTTTCAACTATAATGACAAGTGCGCGCCTCGTGAGGGCGGAGTTGTAATAAATACGATTGTTCTATTTGTAACTTACCGCTTTTAAATTATTAAGGGGACGCGTCGGGTTGCGTTCGTCGGGCGTCATCCACTTTTTTTTACACCAGCGATCCGGTTGACGTTTTGAAATTTTACAAAAATGACGCTCGCGGCGAAGTAACGCGACGCTCGTGAGTTTGTGATAAGATTGCCATAGTAAATATACAATATCGATACCGAGTACCCGTTTAGTATGGCAATACCGTCGACAAATGTGCTTAGAGTGTGCGTGGAGTGAGCGCGGCCGCCCGACAGTTCTGTCTCTTTCTAATTGTAAGGCTGAATTAGAAAGCGTCTGTCGACACGAGGCTAGTAGGACACGCGGCCGAAGTATTATGAACTCTGTAGCGATAGCAATAAAGATCACTTTTCGCATTTTCAGCCTCCGTTTTCGTGTGACGCAGTGTTTTAGTTCTGTTTGTGTGTAAGTAAGTGTATGGCGGCCGCGACAGTTTTCTATTACATTAAGCGTAGTGTTATACTTTTACAAGAGATCACAAATGTCCCGCGACCGCTAAAACGATGAATTTAAAAATCTGTAATAATTTATTTGAATCGAGGGTAATTTTAAAAATTTTGTAACTCTAAAGTTGGCAACGCTGGTTGTCAACGTCACTGTCAATGTCAGTGAGGCGCGGCGCGGGACGGACGTTACTGTAGTAATATATTTATATATTATGAGCTTCAGTTACTAGTGTAGCCGGCATGCGAATGCTCGGCGTTTTTGTGAAATATTCAAGTGGAAATAAATTTTATTTTTAATTCCGACGCGTTTTGTTTTATTTACTACCCTTTATTAAGTATAACGGTGAAATAATAAGGCATTTAAATAAAAAGACAAGAAAATTTATTACTATATATTGGCAAGACAATAGCTTATCATTTAAATAAATTACTGATCATAAAACAAATTTGATATAAGATACTTTTTAAACAAGTCCAACTTTTCTTTGTCATTTTTACATCTGTTTAAAGCTTTCTACAAATTCCAACATTTCATACAAAACCACATACAACTAAAATAACAGTTCCATATAACTATGTATTTATAACAATGCTTATAACTTAATAATACCTAAAAATAATGACCACAATAGATTTGTACCCAAAAATTCTCCTTACTGGAGAAAATGGTTAAATTAATAATACAATATTTAATTAAAGTTTTCACTTACTAAGAATTATGTTACCATAACTCTAAGTAAACTACAATGTTACATTTTTTTACATTTTATATGTTATGCTCGATTTTTCAACATAGACTAGATATCAGGGTAGAATTTAATGGCAAAATCTGTGATCAAAAAAATCAAATACGGCAAGAATATAATAGTCAAATGCTTTTAAAAGTACTGCCCGTTTCTTTTTAAATAATATCCATTGCAGCTTTTTCTGTGGAAAATAGAATGCTATATACTGGATTATGGCATTAACTTTGATCACGACTCGTTTTTATGCACAGGCACTCCGTCTAAATCCACTTCCGTACTCGGAATGAGCGGTGGTTTAAAACCGTACTCAATTCTTAAGTTGGCAACCTTGGGCGTTCTGTCAGATTTTCGAACACGGTCGTTTGAATTTAAACTCCATTGGTCGACGTTATTCTTTAATGGCGGCGGACCGTAGTAGTTTTGATTTGAATTTGGAATGAATAACGGCTTTTTGTTTTCTGTTGCGTTTAAATACTGAAAGTTGGAGGCGTACTGGTTTCCCCATAGTGTGCTCTGTATGGGCACGTTTTGATAATTTTTCTGGTCCAAAAGTTGTATTTGATAATGTCTCTGTGACTCTGCCTGTTGGTTATTCTGATGCTTATATACCTGAGGTTTCAAATAGTTTTGAGTGGTGTATCCCAAACCGTAATATAGATATGCCGGTTCGACTCGCTCAAACTGGTACGGGTGTTCCGGTTTTTGTTTCTCTGTGTACCTACCATCCGGTACTTCCACTGGGTAAGGCACCTTCTTTTCAACGATCTTTTCAACCGGGTACGGAACACGCTTTTCAACTGGGAAAGGTCTGTCAACGTATTTTGTGATGTAGACTGGTTTGTCGACGATTTTTTCGATTTTGACTGGATACGGTACCTGCACAGGTACCTTTTTCTCCACGATATGCTCTACATGAACAGGGTAAGGGACTTTCTTTTCGACGATTCGATCTACAGGGTAAGGTCTCGGTACCTCCACTGGAACCGGCTGGGGCACTTTTATATGTACCGGCCTTTCGACGACCTTAGTCACAGGTACAGGTTTTTCAACGATCCTCTCAACTGGATATGGAACTCGTTTTTCAACAGGATACGGAACTGGAACTTTCACTTCGTGTGGTACCGGGTAAGGAACGCGTTTCTCAACCGGATACGGTATAGGGACTTCTTTTTCAACAATCTTTTCAACTGGTACCTGCTTTTCATATGGTACCGGAACAGCCACAGGCGTCTCTATCCCAATCGGATATAAAACCTTTTTTTCCACTGGTACCTCAATACCCACGGGTACCGCTACCGGTGTTGGTACCGGTACGGGATGGATCATTTGCTTCTCGACGACTTTTTCCACAGGATAAGGAATATGTACCGGTCTATCGACGTAAACTTTTCTTTCCACCGGGAATGGTACTCTTACTTCAACAGGAAAAGGTTGCAGAACTTCTACAGGGTAAGGCTTGTCGATATATCGAGTTATTTCTACTGGTTTCTCGACTATTCTCTCAAAGTGTACCGGTATAGGTACGGGTCTGTCAACAGGAACATGCTTTACAACCTCATAAGGCGTCGGATATGGTACTTCCTTTTCTATAAACCTGTCTACATACGTTGTAACTGGTACTTGTTTTTCAATTACGATTGGCTGAATTATTTTACCTTTTACATCTTGATCGTAATAATTATTGTAGTAGTTACTTTTATCGATTGCCTGCACTTGAACTTCACTTCTTATATTTTCACTACTTTCAATGTCTTCTTTAGAATTTTCATCATTTTCATTCGTATCATAATCGTTTTTCGAATCTTTGTAGTCGTTGTTTCGATTCAACGATGCAACATATCTTTGATATAACGATTTGACTAAACCTAATGGACTTTCTGTATTACTTCTTCCTTCGTCCAAATACTCGTGATATTCAACTTCGTTAATATGTGTAATATCTAGTGGTACCGATTTTTGAATTTCAACGATTACTCTTTGTTTGTGTGGACTCTCAACTGTCTCTGATACAAACTCACTGTCTGAACCTTCGTGATCCTCCAAAGAATTGTACACATCACTATCATTAGAATTAAGTAGTCTCAACGCTACAGTTATAGGCGCTAAGTAACTCGGACCGACCGGTCGTGGAGTGATAGATACCTCGCCGTTGTAGTTTCTATTATCTGTATTATTTTCGAATGTGCTCTTGACGCCAACTATTTCGTATCCTTTCTCAATGTACGGTCCCACAGTTGTCTTTAGATTATTTACAATTTGATCCTTATAATCATTTAAATTGAAATCTTCTACTACTATAGGTGAGGCAAACTTAAATTCGTTAGTGCGTGGTGTATCTCCTTTCGTATGATCGATGCTACCGAATTTAGCAGTAACCAGGAATCTATTCTTTTTATCAATAGCGTTTTTCTGTCTACGTTGGGGTCTTATAAAGTCGTCGCTAGCTGCACTCGTAAACTTCTCCGCCGCGTGATTAATTCTTAAAAGATCATCATTCGATACCAAATCTTGAGTAGAAGCTACTAGTCTCGATATCCCTTCATCTTCAGTAAACGAAACAGTTTTGGCAGTCGTGGTTGGACTGTTTTCTGTAGAATAGTAAAGTCTATCACTCCTTGAAGTAGTTTCTTGTTTATTCTCTGTAACTCTAAAGTTACTATTTTCTTTATATTCGGGGGTATCTACGATAACTTGTGTGTTTTTCTGTAAATTACTTACATGTTTCTCATCATCGTTCAAACAATTCTTATCTTTGAAGACTTGTACGACTGGCACATTATTATTTATTTCATATTTGTTATTATTTTCTTCGATTTTATCATTCTGCTGTTGATTTTCTAACTGTACGTTGAAAAAGAAGGGGTTTCTCTGTGAATCTGGGTACAGATCGGTGATGGTTCCGAATTGGTATGGCACTTGTTGGTAAATCTGGTTGGTGGGTTGTTGCAGCAAGTAGATGTCTACTGGCTGATCCGCTTGTAGTTCCGCCGTGTTGTTGGCCTGTTGGTAGAACGGTGCCTGGAATGAGATAAAAATTTGATTAAGAATAAAACTTTATTGTATAAAAGTTACGTATTACATTATCTGTCCATGATGGACTAAACTACGGTCTTTGTTATATGTAACACAAGACAAGTATGCTAGTGTAATATGCTCCGTTATTCATAAAAATATTAATGCAATGTTTGACTTATGTACGCAGTCCCTTTCTGTCGTGAGACGTTTTAAATACTCCAGAAAGGGATAGCGAACCTTGATTAGGTAAATTTTGCTTAAATATTTTTATGAATAAGGGGGCTAGTTATTACATTATTATCATTGATAGTTGTCAATATTTAAACAATCAAAAAATGATTGTGCAAGCATCTAAACTATCGTTAGTAGTACTTTGTCGAAGAATTCGTCAAAGGCAATCATAGACGATGATCGACGACTCTGCTCGTATACTTTTTTGTGGGCGGCAAAATTTCACAGAAAATAAAAAAAATATTTTAAACATTTCAAAATTTCATATTTTTAACACAACTATAAAGTCAAAAATGCAGGCAATTTCATTATGTACAGTTTATTCTGTGACAAATTCTAGGAAAAATTCTTTAAAATTAGATCATGCCCGCACTGCGATTTTTATTCGCACTTACGTACTTAGTTGTAACACATTGAATTATATGACAGAATCTGTATTGGCAGAAAAAAAATCCCAAAAAATTATACGAAAAAATCGCGTGAGTAAAAATAGCTTCTTATGTTTGTAAAAATTATAGAGGGGGAGGCAAAATTCTCCTCCACCCTTCCTCCATAACCCACGAACCGATTACCACAATTTTGCATTCGCTGGAAAAGCCCCAGAATCCGTGAGGTTTGTAGTAAAAAAACAGGAACATTTTCGAGAGATAAGTTACCAAGCGGACGGAGTCGCGGGCAACAGCTATTATATATATTTCAAGATGATTAGATTATAAGTGATATTTTGTAATGAACCAATATTACGCTAATATTATATTGACGACATGATGATCAATGATGTAATCAGCCTCAACTGTTTCTTTCGATTCATTATGATCAAGAACATGATGCATTAAATTCATGAGCCGGATCATTACTCTCTAAGCCATCCTGAAACTTTTTAAATTTTATCCGAACTTAGAGGGAGAGACGGTCACGCAGTATGTTAAGGGAATGGGGTAAGACAGGAGACTGGGAAATTCGGCTTCAGATAAACTCAGGAGACCTTGTCATCTATAGAACCGATGTTTGAAACATGATTTAATAAAAAGTGCAACAACCCTGTTAAACATTGTAATCCTAATTAAATAAGAAAGTACAATTGTAAGGTTTGTTGGCTGCTCGTCTATATATTTTGAAAAAAAAAAAAGATAACTTTGTACCCCTTTTTACGAAAGAAGCGTAGATGTAAAAGCATGAAATTTTTCCCAGTTATAGTTGATATGGAGGAGGAGCGTGGAATGCCAATATTATTGTAAAATATCCCCTAATCTTGCATATTTCTAATAAATAAAACGCAACGCACACTACAACACGCACACTACAACACGCACACTACAATATTTGCCATTGCACGATAATCATACATGAAATCCTCTTTCGTTTATGGTTGAGGTCTGTGATTTTTTAAAATAAAATTTACTTTTATGCCAAATCGAAGTCTGTGATTCAATTTAGAAAAAATTATAAGCAAATTTCGACCACACGGCGACCTCTAGTAACAATAAATAAATAAACTTTGGTGATGTCCAACCTGCGCCAACTCTATAGCCCGTCGTCCTAACGCGAAGTTGGTGGTGGTGGCGTAGTGGGGGCCGGCGGTCACCACCGCCAGCGCGCCGTGGGGGTACCACGGCGCGCCACCGTCAGCAGAGTAGCGGACCGCCTGCTCCGCCTGGAGGAACACAGGGTTGGGTTAGTGAAGCATTTCACTGGCATTATCCATATGTTATAGCTGTCAACATTTCAAAATCAGATATTCTTTTTTGTTCTTTAATAATTTATTTTTTATTTTATTTAATATGCTTCATTGCACTCAGAAAAAAGTAATACAAACATTATGCATATTAGAGGTAACATGAATGATTGACACGCGCAAAGGCGGCTTTATCGCTATGAAGCGATTTCTTCCAAGCAACCTTCTTCGTATAGAAAATAATAACTTCACTGTGCAGCTGAAGCTTTGAATAAAACTACAAATGAGAGTTGGCTTATCATAAATCTTAATAAGGAATTCTTCGGGCGAAGGACTAATAGTTTTTACTTTTTGTTTTTTTTTTAATTGTTTTATATTTGTTTAATACAACGACTATTATATACGGCAAACAGTGGCAAAATGGCGGTGTGTAACAAACTGTGGCAAGCGATTATCGTTAGCGAAAATCGCTTGGCGTGTCTTTGCATGGAATTGACATTGTCAAACGAAAAGTCACGTGATCTTGTCGTCGTTCCAAAATGTCAATCTCATACAAAAACACGCTAAGCGATTTTCGTAAACGAAAATCACTTGCTACTTGTCTAGAGGGGCTGGAGTCTGAACAAATAAATTATAAAACTATAAATATAGTGTAATGGTGACTTTAACTCTACCAGGCTAGAATAAGATTTTTTCAGGTGGCGCCCCCTAACTTTAGTTCAAAAGATACATACGAAAAATTCGACCATATCTGAGTCGAATTCGCGCCACCGGCGGTCGCCCAATCTCGCCCACTCGCCCCCAAATTTCACAGAAAATAGTCACGCGATTTCTTATAAAACCTGTTCTCACCTGCGGCAGTTTGACGTAGTAGTGTCCGAGTGTTTCGGCGCCGTCGCTGCTCACCTGCCAGCCCCAATGCGCACCATCACCACTTTGCTGGAACGGACAGGTTCAGTCAAATACGTGCTCCTTGAGTACTTTATGGAGGAAACAGTTTAAAACTATGATCCAGGACAGGTACTAATGAAAACACGTCGCTTAGATCCAAAAGAATACATGATAGGAGTTATGTACGTTTTATTTGTTTATGATATTTAGGGGGCAAGCGTGCTCGCTTGCCCCCTAAATCCGAATCCGAAGAGTCGCAAGTGCGTTGCCGGCTTTTTATAAGGGAATAAGGAATGGGAATAGGGTTAGGGGATTAGAGAAGTTGGGCCACCGGTAAACTCACTCACTGAATGAAACAGCACAACGACGTTTCACGCCAGTTTCGTGTGAGGCCGCGGTATCACTCCGGTCGAGCCGGCCCATTCGTGACCAACAGCCAACACATGTGTAACACATAAGCTACTTTTGGTCTATATGTTACACATTTTCCCAAATGTGTTTGTGTCCTTATAAAGGACACATACACACAGTACTCTACAGAAATTTAAATATTTATGGAGTTCTCTGTGAAAGTTGCAAACATTTTCATTTTTAACCGACTTCCAAAAACGAGGAGGTTAATATGTTCGGCTGTGGATATTTTTTTTTTTTTTATTATTTTTTTTTTTTTTATGTATGTTCAACCATAGCTCCGCCGTTTGTGAACCGATTTTCAAAATTTTTGCTTTGTT
>JAOTAV010076434.1:0-12930 GCA_026546445.1 Cyclargus thomasi | reverse complement strand
CCACTGCTACTGCCAATAAAGTTTTCAATTAAAAAGTTTTATATAACGCGCTATTAATTATTTAATAAATATTCAACCATTTTATATGCGTTTTAGTCTCCGTTAACTAGCTATACGACCTGCTATTCTTATGCGTGTATTTAAAAATTAAATTTAATTATGTTAATTAATACTTTCGTATTTGTCGTGGAAGAGCCATGCATTGGCACGAATAGGCCGGGTCGACCGGGTGAGTGATACTATGGCCTCACAGAAAACTGGCGTGAAACAGCGTTGTGTTGTGTTTCGTTCAGTGAGTGATCCCTTATCCCTATTCCCATTCCTCATAAAAGCGGGCAACGCGCTTTCACTTTGCTTTAACGGCAGTTGCTTACCATCAGGTGACCCTTCTGCTCAGTTGCCCCCTAAATATAATTTAAAAAAATTCGCGAAACAAGGATAAGGGATTCAGAATATAATGAATTTTTAGGTATTATTTTAAGAATGAGCTGTGTTACAGCACAAAATCATAAATTATTAACATTTGACAGTTACATAAACTTGATGATCAAAAATATTGTAAACGCTGGTTTAATTATTTTACATGCTAGCAACCTACTAATTAGGAGTTACAGGTAAAACCAGCTTAAAACTTTATACCGAAGGCTAGGATTAAATTTTCATTATCATAATTACTTTTAAAATAATACTGCTAAGTTAGAAACTGTTGTTTTTTTCATCGAACCGAACCATCGATTCCGTTCCAAAGTTACCTACCTCCTGCGGCGGAATCCACTTCAAAATTCGGTTAGACATCAGCGTATTTCCGTACACAATTTTCATAACTGAAGACATAAGTGGAAGAATCAGGTAACTAACATTTTAAAAACTGCCAAATTTTGGCGTAAATGGACGCTGTTGGAGCAGAAAAAAATATTGTAAATTAAATAATGTGGTTTTTATGTATAGCTAGATAGACAAGCTGGGTAATGAAATCGCTAAATTACAAGATTTATCAAAATTTTATAGAAAAAAAATAGTATTTACTCAAAGGTTGTATGATGTTAGTTGTCCGATTTTTCCACTTATGTCTTTTATTTTGAAGTCGGTACCAGTCAAAAACAAATTAAGATAGTTTGACAAATCATGACATTTAAGCTGGTACCAACTTCAAAATAATGAATATAGTGTACGGAAATAGGCTAATGCCTTACCGAATTCTGAAACAGGCACTATTAAAAAATAAATATTATTTTATACTTTTAAGTTCTTATTTATTATTTCCTTTGGAAGTCGGTTTAAATTTTTTAAACTTTTTAATGAATATTTATGTTTTAATAACTGAAATCATAATATTATATAAAATCTTTCAGAGTTGATTTTAGTTGTTTTACTTCAACACCGCGTACAAAGCCAGGAAATGAGAAAACTAAATAATTTTCTCGGAGCCCTCTATTAATCCGTCAGGGACATTCATAGCGGCAAAACTAATTATGACATTATTTACAAAGTATTTCCCGCGTTTATTTTTATAAAAATCAAGTAACGTCCATAAAGACGGAGAATATTGTACGTAACTCGTATATTCCTCTTTTTAGGAAATACTATGATAATTAAACTAATAGATTGTGACATACTTTACTTCCCTTTCTGGGATGGGTTAAAATATGTTGAATTGCGCCAGAACACATGACGATCATTTTTAATTTTCTAAAAATGATCGTGCTAGTTTTACGTTAATATTTAAAGATTTAGTAGTTTATACTTGAAGATCCTGTGGTTTCGGATGAAAGAAAGACCACAATACTCATAAAACATACCAACTACTGAGGTATATTTTACGACGTGTATTAGAGTCGCTACGTAACTTCCGCTAAGGCCATATAAGTCACTTAAATAAACTTAACATGGATGAATTCGTATCAAGAAAGTTTAGTTTTAAAATTATGAGTAGGTAATAGTCACAGTTTAGGAAAATATTTAGGGTATGTTTCACCGCTAGAGTATAGACTATCTGTAGTCTATTTATTTGACAGATACAACTTTATTTGACAGACGTTGTATAGAATACAACTTTATTTGACAGACGTTGTATGGAGAATCTGTCAAAAAAGTTGTGGATAGCCTAACAGAGACATTAACAGTAAGCGGTGAGTAGACTAATTTAAAAATTCACAAAAATATATGTCTTCTTTAATCTTGTTTCAAAAGTAAATACACTTTCGGTGCGAAAAAGTGATAAGCATTTGATAACTGTAGGAAGACATCATAAAATCCTCCACAATACCATACAATGGGTTTTACGATGTAATTCCAAACAAAAAAGCAACACAAAAATTATGTTACGATACGTTTTAAGTAAAGCAATAAACGGGGATAGATATGTTCGGTACGTGATAGTTTTGTAGACTTGGAACAAACCTTGGCGTCCACCAACTTCTTAAACTCATCTAGTAGCCCGGGGGCACGTGCGGTGGATCCCAGATAACTTTCTTTCCTCGCCTCCCAAATCATAAGATTTAATATCTTAATGTTTGCCAAGTTATGTATCACACTAATATAATAAATGAAAAGTATATTATAAATGTAAAAGTTTCTACGTCTATAACAATTCACACCCGACACGGCTAACATTTTCAAATTCTGTTGAACTTTTCATATACTAATTACAAAGATTTGTAATAGGTGACTTACATAAAATGATCGTATTTTAACCGACTTCAAAAAAGGAGGAGGTTATACGTTCGGTTGTGTCATTACTTCGACGTTTGTGAGCCGATTCTCAAAATTCTTTGTCACTTGATTAGATCCTATCATTAGATCACCACTTTAATAAACATGGTACCAAATTGAAATTATAACCTATTTATAATTTCTATTTGGTACCATACTCGTAAAAGTGGTGATCTGATAATGGGATCTATGAGAAACCGAGAGAACTCTTGAAATTTATATGGAAACATATAGAGATTATCACCTTTCCTGAAGGATTTCCAGCATGTGCAACCAAAATGTAAGATTTGGTACCGAGTTGTTGAAAGCTCCGGAGGTGCTATACGGAACTCTTAAATCCTTACGCTTTCGGGTTTGCTATAATAGAACTTCAGGCATATACTACCAAGTAAATTTCATCAATCATCATCATAATTCTCACCACCAACATATAATATGTGCACTGCATTATAACATTATGTGTACTTTTTGTGGTCTTTCACATCGAAACTTGCATGTATAGTCATCATAAATAACCGTTTAAAGATCTATTAAAAATATATTCTTTTGGTGTTGTATAAAGTATAATCTAAATTTGGTACTATCGAAGAAATGGATTCAGAGTCAGTTGAAAAACCTACGTAGTTTGCTCAGAATATGTCAATTCCATGTTAGTCGTGATCTGCCGTCTGGGTTTGACAAAACGTGGCCAGGTTACTTAAATCTGCAGTATGGATCTGCATAACTTCCTTGATAATGTTATATTTTATCGAAAATCTCTGCAATTTCCTGAGCAAAATTTAAAAGTATGAATATTGAGTACAGAAATATTTGAGGCTTAGTGGAATTTTTTCTTGTGGTAAGGAAGCCTCCTGTGGGAATATTATGTTTTTTCAGGACCAAAACCTACGTTACTTTCCATCCTTTTAACTAAGTATTTGCCGAAAATCAAATCGATTGGTTACATCGTTTGCATTTATAATATTCTTATGTCTTAATTCCAAATCGGCAAAACTAGTTCTTTTTTTATGTATTATTCTAATGTTTTAGACATTTGTCTAATTAAGCCCCGCGCTGTTCTAAGCTAAAGTGAACCGACGGCAAAAAATTGTTACACAATTTTTCCTGCTCATCACAGAAAGGAAGTAATAATTAATATAATAAATAAAAATAACACAGAGTTATTTTATACGCGGGCTTTAAAGTAGCGAAATATTTTGCAATACTTTTGTAACAGCAAGTTAAACGAACCGACTTTAATATTTTTGATATCCACAGGGGTTTGATATAAACAGCTATTGAAATTAGGGAAATAATAAAACCGGCCACAGTTTTTTATTTAGCCACATACCCAAACTTCTAAAGTAATAACTGAGGATCGGGAACATAATATTATACCCTCTAATAAACTAATTGATCTTATTTACAGCACTCAAAAGGTTAAAAAAGCCTTAAGTGATCCACCGAAAATATTATTTATCCGTCAGATTTACACAGCGCCAACGACTTTACTAACTCGGCCTCAGAATTTACAAGTCATCACCATTTTACGTTTTATAGCTTTTAAACTAGCTAGTCCTCATCTTATAATATAGTAAACAGCGGACCCGACAGACGTTGTCCATCCGGTATTGGTTTGTGAATTTAAACCATTCTCAAATCCCCCTGAATAGCTACAAAAATCTCTGTTGAAATTTCTGTAGATATGAGAATAAGGGCCTGTTTCACCGCTTTAACTGATATGTGTCAGATCGTCTATCCACAACTTTTTTAGACAGATTTTGTATAAAAAATCTGTCAAAAAAGCTATGGATAACTTACCAAAAACTTCATCAGTAAGCAATAAAAAGGCCCTAAAAATTTTAGCCACCTCTCTCAGCCAAAACGGCTGTAAGTACGATTATTTACCAAATTTCTGAATATTCTGTCGGTAGGTCTGATAGATAGACAGACAAATATTTTTTGATTAATTCTCATTTATATATATTTGTTCGTATTGATAGTGGATATATAAATGATGAAACGAACGTCTGAAGTGAAGTTCAATCATTATTTTATGAGTCGCTTCATTCAAAGATATAATTTTTAATTACAATTTTCGGTAAATTTAACGGTAATTTTTATTAATGAAGGATTATTTACATCAAATATATAATAAGCTATAAAATTAGAAGCCAATATATTGAATATTTTTGTGTTATATTAGTATTTAAGAGGTTTGCTTTTTGGATGGATGACAAAGATTTAGATGCTAAAAAATAATCACAAAGTTCAGTAACTAGTCTCTGATACTATGTTCTAATAATTCAGAAGTGTGTTGTGGCCGACACAGTAATTTAGACGGTAACGTATATTTTCTGAGGTGAAAAATGCGATTAAAAAGACGATCGTTTCAATAGCACCCTTATAGTTTTTTGTACGAAATAAAGATTTTTTTTTGATAAAAAACCATAACCATAAGCAATTAATTAAGAAAATCGACAACAAGGTTATTGTGAAAAGTAGTTTCGTAATTAACGCAATAAAACTCTTTACGATCAAACTCATTTCCTTTAGAAATACACGTTACTCAAGCCAATTAAGAATTTAATAATAAACTAGTTGACCTCTCAGACGTTGTCCTGCCGAGCTATTTTGTGATAGATTCACAAAATAGCTCGAAGCTAGCTAGAATCATTCTCAGATCACCTTTTACACACACAAAAAAATTCATCAAAATCGGTCCAGTCGTTTAAGAGAAGTGAGATACACACCCACAGAAGAATTATATATATTAAGATAACAAAAAATATTTTTATTAACAAAAGTTAATTTTCTTTCTTCCAATTGTTTTAAGTAAAGAATATGTGCATAATTACTATTCGTCTCTGGGTAAGGCAGTATGGATCTATGGCTCATGGTCAGCGTTAGCCGTATTAATCTACTTTGAGTGGAACTGTAAACAAATTCCTAAGATATAGAATTGTTTCCTGGACAAAGCTTCTTTATCGTCATATTTGGGTCAGCTCGGCGTTGGAACGCTCCACAATTTTCGGGCCTTAGAGTAACCACGTAGTAAACTATCTAAGATTCGTGTTAATTGTTCTACTCAGAACAAAAGGTAGAGTCGAATACCGCTACCAAAAGAATACATTGAATACTTACATCGACGTGAAGAAATATTCCAGCACGCTTATAATCAAAGTGGGCGTTGAAAAATGTAGAAGGCACCCTACCCTTTAAAGAGCGAAGTTCCCGAAAATCGATGCGAAAATGATGTTTAAACAAAGTCTGCCTCATCACCCTGCAGACGTCTCAAAACCTATGTTTGCGTAGACAATGAGTGCGTATACACTAAGGGCCCTCCCCGACAGAGATCCCTCTTCGTTTATCATAACTATATACTTTTATATTCTAGGCATATGATGAATTAAACAGAAAAGAAAATAAATGACGGTTTGTCGCGTCAGGCTGCATGAAACCTTAAATGATTCACTTACATTGTGACACGGAAACAATGTGAAAAAATGATATTTCATATTAATCAGTCAAAGATACTATGAAAAGCATAGCTTTATTATGTTACTCAGTACCTATTTCTGTATTTGACCACATATCTGGACAAAAGAAAATCGTTTCACATATCAACATGAAACATGCGAGTTCTTTTAAACCTTAATTGAAAATTTCGCTTACATTTCTGATAAAAGCGCAAGCAATTTGCAGATAAAAGATTCCATAATATGGGTTGAGGACGCGGCCTTTTCGGACACAAATCCAATTTCAGTAAATTAAATAAATAACATTTTGAGCGTCCGTAGCCTAGTGGGTAAGACCTTTGGTTCGCACTCGAGAGGGTACAGGTTCGAACCCCGGTGAAGGCGTGTACCAATGAGACATTTTCCGATCTCAAAGTACATTATACGGATGCTCATTGCCGTGGGAGAAACATGTTTCAGCACGAACGGGCCGGTTCGTCCGGAGTGATACCTCGACCATACAGAAAACAGGCGTGAAACAGCATTGAGCTGTGTTTCGTTCAGTGAGTGAGTTTAGCGGTGGCCCAACTTCCCCAATCCCCTAAATCCCTATTCTCTCATTAAGGCCGGCAACGCCCTTGCGACTTTTCGGATGTCACGAGTGTCCATCGGCAGTTCCATCAGGTAACCTGTCTGCTCGCTTGCCCCCTAAATATCACTTTAAAAAAAAACAGAGTTATCTGGAAAATGAGGAGTAGAGGTGAAGAGCTAACGGATAGAAACGACAATGTGATGATAAATAATGATATTTCATCTGATTGCATCAGAAAAAGCATCCTTACTAATATATTTACTTACGTTTCTAACGTGGCAAAGAGTGATTGTTTTAAAAATGCAAAGAGATATAGGTTACTTTTGATCGCAGAAAACATTGTGTTTCCAAAATTTTAATACATTGGTTATATAATAAGAGTACAGAAATCGTTTATCTTTTATAAGCTTGGAACATCGTGCAGTAGTAATACCTTTACCACGAAGGGTAAAAAAAAATATCTCGAACGAATGTATCGTTTGAAGCGAACGAATTGACCAGTGCTTTTGAACTTTTACGTTGTCTTACTTTTTTCGTTTTACGCTTTGCCGATTCAGGTGAAGTTTTCGATTGGCGAAACAATAACGAAGTTAGAGTATCTTTGAATATCTATGGACGCTTCACACCACGTCAGTCTGGCCCCGTGCTAAATACCCGAGGGACTTGTGTTACATGTACCATACAAAGGAAATATATTTAATACCTTTATACTATACACATATTTAAGACTTTTATTATATGATACACATATTTAGTACACATCCAAGACCCCGTAACATTGAAAAATTTTTTGCCCCGTTGGCGGGATTCGAACCCGCGACCCCCGGCTTACGCTACCAAAGCGCTTACCAACTGAGCCACAGAGGTCGTCAACGTTATTACGAGTATTGAGAACAATCTAAGAATCATGACAGCACTCACCGCCGTGCTAAATCGACGACATCCCGTCTCTCTCTAAATCTACAGAACCGAATGAATACATAAACTATCATTACTTGTAGAGGAAGTTTACTTGCGACAAAACACAGTTGCTTCCTATTGTGGATATGAATAGTCTAGCTTAGGCATTATATATCAGTTAGGTCTCTTCTCTCGCTTCTTGCTGTTTTCTATACAAACCGTCATTGACAACAAAGTGTAGTTTTGTAGCTCTTGTCATTGCGGTACAAAAAGTTACTTTTTTACTAGATAGTTAATGACCGCTTCCACCTATATTGACCGATAGCAGCTTCTTCTATCTGTAGCATTCAGTAGTAAGTTCTAGATTTTTGGTTTTTAGGCACCTACCTTTCTTCTTTCCCGTTTAGACAGAATACGTAAATACTGGATTGTTAACTCGTATTTTTGCTTTAAATTTCTTAATGACTGAGCTGAAATAGTTCGGTGAGAGGTCGTTAAGAAAGCCTGAGTAAGCCGGTAAGATGCGCCTAAACTTGACATCTTCACCCGGGTTCAAGTGCGTGGCAGAGAATGTAGCTCTTACTTTTGGTTCTACAGAAAGAAACATTTAAAAAGTTTAATCATTGTATCCAACTGACCGGCAACATTTTGATACAACCGGCAACATACAGATTCAGCAGCACACGACGGACCCACGTATCTAGTTGTTCCCCGCGGTGCTACCCGCGTAAAGAGTAGCCTGTTTTAATTTAGAATACCAGCCAACTATTGAGTTAGCTGGCCGATTCAATTTTGATAAAATTAAGCATTGGCAAAATTTTATCAAAATCGATTCGGCCGTTTAAGCGTGAACAACAAACATACAAACTCACAAACTTTCGCATTTATATTATTATTATTTGTCGCAATACACTATTTCAATGTTAGTTTTGCAGATTTGTCGTCTACGCTGGAGTTAACCCGACCAATTGAGATAGGTCTGCAGGCTGCAATAATTTATATCTGGCACATAGTTCTCTTTTTAAATCGTCGCTTGCGAACCTTATTTCCTTAGAAAGTTCTCGTATACTAATGAGGCGATGATGCTTCCCTAATGAGGACGGCTATAAAAGGCTATAAATGATAATAAAATGATAAAGCAATTACACGGTTAGCGTAATTCGCCCCACGTGCCAGCACCAACACCAGAGAAATTATAACCTGGTGCGATTGCCAACGACCTGTAATGCAGCCTTTATGACACTACTAATGAAATATGTCAATTCTTCATTTAGTTAACGGGGGGGCTATTGTGACCATTACAAACCTGCATTGTTCCAGGCAATTCAATATACGGCCTTGTTATTTTTTCGTATCACAAGGTCTTATTACAATAATAACTGAATAATAATAACTATTTTGGTTGTCTATGAATGGATTTTAAACATGTTGGTAACATTAGGGAACGTCAAACTTTACGTATTTAGTGTCACGTGACTGCTGAATGGCTGGAACTTGACTGGGAATAAGAGATCATAATAACCCCCAGTACAACTTGTTTCATGGTTACACTCTCCATCTGGTTTTAGTTCAGTCCTTTAGTCAGAGACTGACTCCAGAATACTGGCTGAAAAGTACAAAATGTTACTAACAGACAGTTTTTTTCCTTACGTATACCTATAATTGTGATGCATTTTTAAACGAAATTATTATCGCACTATGGTTTAAGCTATAGCTTAGCAGCACAAAAACTACTTACGAAACTTTGAATCCATACAAAAAATTTCACAATCACGCCCATAATTCTAATTTATTTCGCCTACTTTACACTCAGAAAAAATTAAATACAGAGAGAAATGTGAATAAATCATGAAAACAATAGACATATTTCAATTGTAACCAGTCCCCATTATTCTAGCTAAGTAACGTCGCGCTAGGGTAGACCCCCCCTTACCCCATGCACAACTGCATTGCGGACCCATCATAATAACCATACACTTTCATATTTATATTTGGATTGTAATATAAACGAACAGCGCTCATTGAGAAAGGTCAGTAATGTTTACAGTGTTAATATATTTACTTTGCGTCCACCTGGGGACCTAAAAAGGTAGTAACAGCAATATTGGAAGGGAATTGCTGTACAATTCGTTTCAGTACATTTTGTTAAAAAAAAAATAGTTTTGATAAAAAAAATTACTTAAAAATCAATTTAAATTGATTGTTTCTTTCATGATCACTGTTTTGCAAGATTAATAGTTATTTACAAGAAAAATTACAAAATGAATTGCTGTTAGCAATATTGCGAAGTGATCGTTTTAGGCCAGCTGTCCCTTTGTTTGAAGTGAATAAATCTCGCAAGTCTAATAATGGTTTCCGATTGATTAAGTTTGTTTCCTCATTTTAGTAAAGACATAATTTCAAGTAGGTATGTGAACAAATTATTTTTTTTAGTAAAGTAACGATGGAACCATTTATTAGGAACAATACATATCTGGCACGAGTTATTCGTGGAAAAAAACTTCTTTAATTTTTGGCCAAACTTTTGGTCACATAAAATATATCTCCGGGTTCTTGTTATCCGACTCCAGATATTTTTCAAATAAAGCACCTATATATCATGGCGCCCCTCGATATAATACATTTCCGCTTACTTCAGCTTTCATAGACCCTCTCAGCTACACAAAACTTCGTCAAAATAACGTACAAATGTTACACAAAGAAAATTGTTTGAGCATTTCATAGAAAATACTTTGTGTGAAAGTAGCTACAGATGCGTCTATCTATCAGTCGGCCAATTATTTCTTGATTAGATTAAATTATAGCTATTCCAGAATGCCTAATGAAGTAAGAAAACACTGTCTACATAATCGATTATGTCAAATCGGCAATTAGATTTTAGTGACCAAAACAGTCAATCAACGTAACGATGCCATCAGTCGCGGTCGAAAACGATGCATGATAAAAGACATTAAGTCTTTGTAAACGTCTTAAGGTCTTAATATCTTATCGCTAAAAGCGGGTGCCACCCTTTGGATGTGCCGCCCCGGGCGGGGTAGCGGGGTGTAGGAGGGGTCAGGGGGAGGGAAAGGGCGCGGCCATTGACACGAATCTACGGGGTTCTGTTTGTGCATCCGAATGGATTTTTTTTCATATGCGTCCCTGTGAGATGTCTGCCACCGATCGCTTTTGTTTTAACTTTTGAGAATAGATGATAGAATTGTCTTGTAACGATTTTTGTGACAAAAATTGTGCTGCTATGACGGGCTAAAGTGCAAAAACGACATTGAATTTTTGTGCTTTATCCACCAAAACTAATATATTTAAATAAAAGCCGCTGCTAGATTATTTAAAAAATATTTTTTTGGATTTATAGACGCAAGCACGCACGAAAGTAAATATCGATTTATGTTTTTTTTTCTTTTTAACCGAATGAACAAGGAGGAAGCTATCTTCGTATGTTTATTTCAAAAAAGCGTCATATTTATTAATGTGGTCTTAACTAATAACCATTTAATACAAAATATTGTTTTACCAATAATTATGTAGTAATAGCCTTTTCTATTACAACGAGGGTCGAAAATTGAGTTAATGGCGAAAATAATGATAACCACCCCATATGTCAGGAACTAATCAACAATGATTCAAATGTTGTACAAAATTTTAACTCGTCCAATTTTGAGAATAGGCTCAACTATACGCGGCTTACCCTAATAAAATAACAATTATGCAGATAGTAGTACAGTACAGTAGTTAACCGTGTAAGTAGATTAAGCTCAGAATAACCTCGTCATTTTAATCAAGACACATTTGGGCCAAGATGTCTAGACATTGTTCTGACTGAATCCGTTTGTAAATTCCAAATACGTAAGCCGGTTTAAAATTCGTATACAATAGTTAATCTCCTTAAACCCGTCATTTCATCGTCGGGACTCAGGGATAAATTTTAATTCCTAAAATGACTGGTTAAGTGGACAAATTATGTGTATACGAGTATGTATACTAATATTATAAAGCTGAAAAGTTTATTTGTTTGTTTGTTTGAACGCGCTGAACTTTAGTGAATTTAGTGCGTATTATTAAAATAAAAACCACTGCCTGATTATTAAAAAAATTTTTTTTGGGTCTATAAAGCACAAAAATAAACTCAGAAACTACTGGCCGAAATTAAAAAAAAATCTTAATTGTTGGTTAGTCCATTTATCGAAGAAGGCTATAGGCTATATAACATCACGCTATGACCAAAAGGAGCCGAGCAGTAATAAAAAAAAAATTATAAAAACGGTATAATTTATAAAGTTTCACGCAGACGAAATCGCCGGCATCAGCTAGCTTTGCTCATTATTTTCTGAACTGTCTATACAAACACAAATCTGTTTGTTGACTTTAGAAGTAGGTACGTCTAGTACTACCAGCTTATGGGTTTTTCGCACTTTTAATATTTTCAGTACTCACATATTACACTATTTACTTATTATAAAGTCTAATAGTAGTCATAAATTTGAATTTTTCATTAAGGTTAGTGAAGATTTTCTAGCTCATTTTATTTGGGTCAGGCCTCATTTCACGTTTCTTTTAAATTTAGTAAAAAATTGTATAGTGGTATAGTATGAGTACGAAGTGTACTTAAAATATCTTTAGAAGCTTTTTATATGATTCACATTTATTTAAATCTTAAAAAAATACTTCCAATGGTGGTGTTGCTTACCCTTAAGCAACACCACCATTGGAAATTCCTTGCGGTCATCATTTTAAATTCCTTAAATTAGTTATAGGGAAGTCAAACATTATTAAAAATCTATATTTTACAGGCTGCATAAATCTTTTCTTACTTTTAACCATGTTACGCCGGTTCTTCTCGCCGGGTTAATTTCCGAAATTGGTAGGCGTAGTTACGACGTTCGGAAATGTTTCTAATTACTCCAAATAAAATAATTTTGAATTTTCGTTCCACTGCCTCGAAGTGTAAGGATTTCTCCTCAATATCCCCTGTGTGCAAACGCCATTACGGTTAATTCGCAAATCGTTGGTATCGTTGGCAGATAAATAAAATGCATCGAAACACCGTCACGTTGGTCTTTTTGCGCGCAATCAAAAGCGGACGCACACTATTTACGGAGGGAAGCCGTCTGAGAATACTCATTACTGACCCACCGGACACAGATACATCATCATCACCCCATATTCACGGAATGGCAGTCTTCCACAGTACGATTTTCGCATAACTTTCTGGCTCGCACAGTAAAGCTCTGGAATGAACTATCACCAGCAGTATTTCCGGACCGCTACGACCTACAAACCTTCAAGAAG
>JAOTAV010076423.1:0-12931 GCA_026546445.1 Cyclargus thomasi | reverse complement strand
TTCCAATTAAGCATCAGCATAATTCGGCATTGTGCGCCACTGAGTCGCATTATGCTCTGTAATTGGAAAACTACCAAGGTGTCCCTTAGGTGTACATTTTTGTGACTTCTTGGAGCTGAAAAAAAAAGATAGTAAAATTTTCACGTGTGCACAGGCTAAAAGTCTGCATTTACACACGAAGCGAATTGCACGTATTTTATTCAAAATTTGGTATCGTTCTGAAAGTGGATTTTATATTTTTCTCTGCGGCCTATACGAACGTGGAATTTTACGGTAGCAATTGTATTGCGTGAGGTGTGAACTGTAGTGGCTAATACAATTGTATGTGGAGTGATCTCGTTCGAAGTGACAACGCTCTAAATATTTGTTTTTAGCAGCGAACTTCAAGCGGAAATGGGAAATAGAGTGAATAATAAAATGTAATGGTATCGATAGAGTGAGAAAAATTTTGGCCTGCTCTGGTTGCTTAAAATAACTGGATGGAAGTGGGAGAGAAGTGTCCACGCTGGCGCTTTATTATCAGTGGATAATATTGCGTTATGCATACCTTACTAACTTACATTGCAACAGTGGGTAACGTAATTATCATCCTTAAACCAAATGTATAGAAGACAGATATTGCAATGACTCATGTTATATTATAGACCGATAATCAGGCCTCGGTGTAGGAGAAGCTTAAAATATGTGAAGAGTAGATGGACAACTGTTGTGGTGACGCGACGAACTTTAGAGCGCCCGTAGCCTAATGGGTAAGACCTTTGGTTCGCAATCGAGAGGGTGCAGGTTCAAACCCCGGTGGAGGCGTGTACCATTTAGACATTTTCCGATCTCAAGTACATATAACGGATGCTCATTGCCGTGGGAGGGCCATGCTTCGGCACGACTGGGCCGGCCCTACCGAAGTGATAACGGCCTCACAGAAAAAGTGGCGTGAAACGGTGTAATGCTGTGTTTCGTTCAGTTTTCATTCCCTATTCCCTTATAAAGGCCGGCAACGCTCTTGCGGCTCTTCGGATGTCACGAGTGTCCATGGGCTATGGCAGTTGCTTTCTATCAGGTAACCCGTCTGCTCGTTTCCACCTTAAATATCGTTAAAAAACGAACAACTAATCTTAACTCGATGAATGAAACGATTGTCGTTATTCTACCAATTGTATACAATTCCGAGCTAATGTGAGTCGGTCGGTGGCGCGGGCGGCGGCGCGGGCGGCGGCGCGGGCGGCGGCGTGTAACATAACTCTTTGATCTCATTAAAAGTTTTAATGGCCGTTCTAATTACTGAAGACAACGGGCTAACGATGTAACGTCACATCATCATCGCTGGCTGATAAAAATAAAAAAAAAAGACGAAAATATATTATAAAGTCGTGTCGTGTCGTGTAACAGATACAGCAAAAGTTCACTTAAAATCGGTGGGTTATGATTTATCATCATTAGAAATAACCCTACGTAAAATAAACAAACGTCGTGGACAAGCGTGGCGGGTTATATGGTCAGACCATATAATAGTCCAATCCCCTCCTATCATCATAGAAAAGAGGGGAGGCCTTCCCAGCAGTGGGACACGGTATTGAAAAAAAACAAAACCCAGATGCAATTCAAACATCACTATACGATGAGTACCTTATAGATAAATGATAAATCCACTACTTATATAAGTCGTAGATAGCCTATTCGATTCCCTACCAGGAAGTGTCCCTGAACATAATGAATATTGTTTTCTCTTTATTACATTCAAATTTTGCATTTTTATTTGGTTTATAAAACCTTAATTTTTCTCATCACTAATAGTGCTGTTTTTAAATCGCTGTTAATGATCTCGTTCACACTCTTAATCTTAATACTGTATCTATGGACTTCACACACGTCCTTCTGGCCCCGTGCTAATACCCGAGGGACTTGTGCTACGGGTATCAGACAACGGAAATATATTAAATACTTATATACTACACACCCAGACACTCAGACCCAGAGTGGTTGGGCCACATCCCCAGACCCCGACCCCAACAACATCATTAACTTCAATTCATACTTTAAATAAGCCAAATTATTTGGACTATTTGCACCGCCGGTAGATGGACATAAATAACAAAAAAAAACAATTTCTCCAGTATTAGAACAAATAAAAACGAAAACAAAATTTTAAGTAAAAAAAAATTGCTTGTTATTTTACTCGTAACATCCAAAGAGTCGCAAGTGCGTTGACGGCATTTTATGAGGGAATAGGAAGTAGGAGTGGGGATAGGGGATTAGAGAAGTTGGGCCACCGGTAAACTCACTCACTGAACAAAACACAGCGCAACGCCGTTTCCCGCAAGTTTTCTGTGAGGTCGTGGTATAACTCCGGTCAAGCCAGCTGCGTCAGCGTTCAGCCATTTGCGTCGAATCTCTCTCCGAATCTCGTCTCTCTCATGGCAATGAGCATCCATATTATGTATATTGTCATATTTTTAACGATTTTCTGCTTGAAAGTACAAAAGTTTTAGTATAGTCATGAACACAAAGCTCAATTTTAAATGCTAAAAGTATTCTCTATTAGCCCAGTGTGATCTAATACGCCTCTACGTGAGCGATCTCGTATATTCACGTATTCACGTTTTCGCTAACTTTATGAGCGCGTAGGCTATTGTGTAGGCAATTTGCTTACGAAGAAAGAGCATTTTCTTTACTCTGGCCCCACGTATTCAGTTTACAGCCCTACGTGCTCGACTTAAAGTGCTATGTCGTTTAGACGATCCCTGTATGTTTACAATTCATTTTTTATATTCTTTACAATACACGGTACTGAAAATAAAATAAATTCTTGGAATATTACACCTTTGAGGTTATGACGATGACGCAATATTATTAAATCTTATGATAGTCGTGTACTTAAATATTGTACCGCATCGCCTCGTCATCAATAAATCACCATCCACTGGATTTTGAGTTGCACGAAAATTGTAACATTCCAGAAGCTCTGAGTGGCGAGTGTAAGTTTCTTTTCACATTCGAACGTGAACGCGTTTCGCGGAAATTAAGATTTTATATGGGATTTGTAGATGTGAGCACCTCTAGGTGGCGCTGTGCAAATCGTAATAAAAGCGAAACGCGTTCACGGTCGAATGTTAAAAGAAACTCGCACTCGGCACTCTGACCTTAATAATTCCTCCTTTCCTTTCTATCTTTGTCAACCAATATAGTTGGTGATGGTAGTTAATTAATGGGTCGTATCTAAGCTATCGTAAAAACTTTAATACCGCTTCATAGGCCTGCCCAGTTTATATAGAGGAGCGGGGCGGTCAGCTGTTATATATATATCACATTAAATCATTGCTCTGCGAAATAACCAAGTCAAATTAAAATTTCTTTAAAAATGTATATATGTGTATCTCTATTCAAAGAGATTTTTTAACGTATAGTTTCAAAATGTATACTTCGATTATTTCTCATTTAAAATATGTGATTCCATAAATTCCGTTGATTAACTATTGCGTAAGAAATATAAAGTAGAAATAATTGTTTATATACATGTACAATCACGTAGAAAATGTTCTTCTATTTCGTATCAAATTAAAATCATGTCAATTTCCACTACTGACATTCTCAAGCTTACTAAATCAAATCTTATTTATGATAACGAGAATTTTGATGCTGATAAATCTACGGGAGTCACAAAGTAGTAGGTCGACTAGTCAATAAATAAGCCATAAATTGGCGAGCCCGAGGCCAGTCCAAACATTAGAATTTATACCTAACACCGTCTCATCCATCGCGGATGACAAACGGCTATCGTGTGTCAAATATTGACATCGCCAATGAATATAAATGCCAAGGTCAAGTCGTGACTTACTTCGTTATTGCGGAATATCGAAATTGACCAAATAATGGGCATTTTATATCATATGTACTCATAAAGGATATATCATAGTTGCAATTGGATGAATAAGGTACTTGCGTAGAGGCAGAATAATACGATATAAGAATTTCAAATTAAGACTTCTGCGTCGCGATGAAAACGCTGTGATAAGCCGCGCGCAAACGCAGAGTGACGAAGGATCATGGTTTTGAAGAACGTTGCGTGATTATAACTCCTACTTAAACAACGCCGTTTGACGTTTACACGCGTAATTTCGAGTTTCACAACGGTTTAAGCAGGCGTTTCGGGTATTTTGCCTATTTGGATTACAAGAAATATTTAATTTCCTTCCTATTGGGCATACGGTGAGTGTGACATAATTACCAAGTTCATTCTCCTCGGCGTCCTCGGCGATCGTCTCCATGACACGGTCAGGGCATGGCTCGGGGTCGCGCAGCGCCGCACGCGCGCGCGCTCCCCGACGCGCGCACTCCGCGCACACCGACAACGTGGCAACACGTCACTCGCCACGCATCACACACACACACGCACTTTAGTTCATCACAACGGCACACGCTACAGGCTATCCATAACACTCTTTGACGGAATTTTGTTCAGTGCATGACACTACACGATACCGTTTATACATGACGTTGCACGATGTACTTTGATTGATTACAATGCTGCACGATTCAGCTCAGAGCATCAGAACGTTACGCGCTACAGTTTATCTATGACACACTCACGCACTTTAGTTCAGTGCATGACAACGTTACACGCTACAGCTCATGCATGACGTTGCACGCTGTACTTCAACTCATTACAATGCTGCACGCTGCTGCTTATCACATGACAACGTTAAACGCTACTGTTTATCCATGCCGTTGCGTTGACGAAAAGTTTCCTTTGAGTAAATAAATAATAACACATATTTTCGATCGTGGGTATTTAGTAAGGTACTTTAACGCATAAGTAAAGTACCAAAGATAATTATTCGCGAACTCATTTTAACAATCTTGGTACAACTTTTCACGCTACGTGCTACGCGTTTGTGCTACGCCCTACGCATTTTTGTCGCGTGCAAAATATTAGTACATATTAAGGCTCGTACATGGGCCAGCGGGGTAAGTTTAACCTCAAATAAGTATATTAAAACGTTAAGTACACTACCCAAAAATATATTTCTTATAGAATGATTTTCACTCTTTATATTCCAGTGAGGATTTTTTTCCTAAGCTTATAGTTCATTAGAAAAAAAATGTACCGAAGACATCGATTTTTATAAAAATTGAATACACTACGATTACGACTTTTGTTTATTGTATTTTCTGTTGGATTTTCGAAACCCGAATGTATGGTTAGGGAAAAATATACAACCAAGGAGGTTGAAACAGAGCCAAATTGCGGATGTAAGTAATTTGGTCGATTTATGTTAAACCAAGACGTACGTTTGCATGTTATTGACATTTTCCGAACATTTGATATAGGTTCGTCAACTGGCGCTGCTTCAATTTCCTCCATGGTGCAATACATAATAAAAAAAGTAAATTAAAACAGTGAATATAATTCAACGCATTTTAAATGTTAAACGATTCACTCATTCAACTCCAGAGCAAGATTTCTTTGACGAAGTTTCGTTTAATTTACGTTGTGACGAGTTTTTGCATTTTACCAGAACATGAATATGTACATAATGTTTTTAATTAGCATGAAGCATTTCGATTTTGCGAATTATTACATAAAAAAATTATTTAGACGAATTTTGCCTACACTTTCATTTGCTTTATTTTGTCCATTAAATTTTGATTAAAGTATTAGGTCTTTTTGACAATGTCGAAATATAAAGTGTACTACTGGCATAGAAAAATATATACGATATTAACGTGTAATATGTGAGAATTTATTATATCCTGAATACGAATTATGTCATACTTTAAGAATAGGACCAACTATTAACAAAATTTCGATTAGCAACAGGAAAAAAATACAATTTTATTATGGTTTTCCTTAACAATATCGTTTATTTTATAGTTGTAATTTATTCTTGTATGTATTAACTAAACATAATAAACTCTTCTGTTAACTCGATTTTTTAATGACTTTAGGATTGTTTGTCGGTGACGTCACTGATGCATGTGAAGTTTCTTCAAAGTACATTCACTAGCACTTGTGATTGGTTATTGTCAAACCATTGACTAATCAATAACTTCCAGTAAATAAAATCATGTCAAAAACCTCAGAATCTAAACCACCAGACATAATCTTTGCTCCACAAACTATTGATTTCACGTAGAATTTAAATATTATATCAATTTTTATATACAACTAGCTATAGCTTAAAGTGCTATTCGCGTAAACAGTAGCCTATGTGTTAATCCAGAATATCAGCTAGCTCTATGCCAAATTTTATCAAAATCGGTCCAGCCCTTTAATCGTGTATAAGTAACAAACATACACACTCACAAACTTTCGCATTTATAATATTAGTAGGATTAATTGGAGAAATCCAACTTGAGTTCTGAAACCTCTAAGGGATGAGAAGAGGTGAGCCCCTGGAGGGGTGCTCTACTCGTAATTTGGGATGTTGACCGAATTCACAAGTTGTCGACGTCACTCGAAAAATATTCCATATGTCGATAGTAGTGTGTCAAGAAGGCATTACGGTGAAGCACGCTGACCGAGATATCGATGACAATATAATAAAAAAAAAACAAAGAATATACCGAGTTTAATGATCTGAATATAAAATATTATTTACTGCCAGACACTATTATAATAGGGAAGCAACATGAGTTTTTATGTATTTTCGGATTTCAAAAGTTCTGAACTGATTTCTAATAATTCAACTAGCTAGAAAGTGTACGTTTGGACCCGCTTTACATTTAATTAAGTACAGTAGCGAGTTAAAAAATCCGGTCAGCTAAATGTTAATTTGTAATCATTTAGTGACGCTCAAACGGAGGCGAGTTAAGTAATCATAAGTTGCTGGTTCGATAATAATATAAGTGACCATAGATTCCCCATTTACTGCCTACAAACTAATTGTAATATTTTACTGAACTAAATAAGCATTAAATACTTTGATAAATTAAATATTACGTTATGAACTGTACTAAACTGAGGCTGGTGAGTTAAGTTGGCGGAGTGCGGGAGACGCGAGAGGGGTAGCAATTCGTACTTAAATCGCCAAAAAATATATTAGGATCGCGTTCTATTCAAGCCAACTTAAATTACAACTTACAATTTAACTCGATTTTACCATTCTAACGTCAAAAATAACTAAAATCACCGATGGCGCAAGTTAGCTAGTGTAAATCGACACTTAGCTTGAAATTGTAGTTGAGGTGGTTCTCTAAGTTATTAATTAAAGTTTGTAGTCCACTTGCCAGTCAGCACTAAACCGGAGAAATTGTAACGTGTAAGCGATACTGAAATACCTGATATCCAGTGAATTTCAAATCTTTAAAATACTAGCCGTTGCCAGCGACTCCGTCGGCGTGGTAACTTTTCTCTTGAAATTTTTCCTAATTTTTTTTACTTCAAACCTTACGAAGACCTTTCCAATGAATTCAAAAACGTGGAAATTGGTTCGTGCGTTCTCGAGTTACATAGTCACGAAGGAAAACCCGATTTTTATATAATAGATAATAGATATGTTCTCCTGTATTAATATCATACAAGTAATGTTTTCGTTTATATTCTTATTTGGTTTTGTTTTCTTCACTGTTGAAATTTTAACACTCAATGTATGTTATAATAATAATATTATTTTGACGTTATAAGCCTGAGTAAATAGACTAAGTGCTAGTTTACTGTTAGAGCTTCTCTTCAACTACTTCAAGTTATTATTAATATTTCATTCGTCGTAACTTGGCATAAAACTTGGCATAAATAATGTCAACATTTGTATGATATCCCGTGCGAAGTTATTTTGAACGGACTAGAGCTGATATTAAACTTTTGTATGTGCGTGCGCTCTACGTAGTCATGTATAAATAATGATAAAGATGTCTATTGTATTTATTCTGTGCTATAATTCAATAGTTAACGATCATGAAGGGGGAAAGGGTCGTCTGTCACCGACCAACCTTCACGCTTTCTCAGAACTAGCGGCGATCGTTATTATCGTAGTCTTAGCTGCCAGACTTTTCGTGCCACTTCCGAGAATAAGTAACGAGGTATCAATTAATAGTCGTTATTTGATTTAACTCTAAAATCCACTTCTTAAATAATTAATCGCCTACTATCTAGCGGTACAGAGCTCTGCTCTTGACTCGGGGATCGTGAGTTCGATTCCCGCGTTGGAAACATGTTATTTCCAAGTTAGGACAATGCAGGCTGATCACCTGATTGTCTGACAAGTGAGATGATCCATGCGTCGGATGGGCATGTAAAGTCAGCCCTGCGCCTGATCTCTCGCCAGTCGTGTCGGTCATCCGTCCCACTGGGTTATGAGAGTTAAGGAAGAGAGAGTGCTCCCGTGTACTGCGCACCCAGTTGGCCACCATAAAATTACTCCTGCATAACAGGTCTGGTTTCTATGAAACCGGTCTCCGTCACCGAAACCGGTGTGGGAGTTATTATTATTAGATGTTATAACATAGGCATCCATTAAAAATGGATTTTGATAAATTCAACCTCCAAATAAATAGGATAATTAATTAAAGTTTGTATAAAAAATACTTATCACGAGCGAGGCAAGACAAAGGCTAGTCATATAAGCTAAAGATTTCCATGTCAAAAAATAAAAACCAACTTCCACAACAAAAAAAGATGATAGATGAAATGAAAAGTAATAAATAATTCTTGTTCTTTGTTAGTGTCTTATAAGGATTGGCGTTAGCCTCAACATTAAAAGCAATGAGTTAATCTATATTTCTTTGTTGTGGAAGTCGGTTTTTATTTCTTGTTAAAAATTAATTAATTTTTCCCTTTTTAGTTCACTGTTAAGTTTAAGTGTGTAAATTCATATCTCTCGATCGATTTTTCATGGATCCTGGTTATCAGTGCGAGCGAGCGGTCGAATTGAGAAACCTTCTCCTTTTTTGGAAGTCGGTTAAAAAAAGGAGTACTCATACCATAATATAACACTCTACGAATGATTATAATTTCATAATAACCATTTTCTGTGCTAACCCTTCCTTAAATAATAAAATCAGATGTACCAAGTTTCCACCCCGGGAGCACAGTTATAATTAAGTGTTAATTTTAAATTGCCGGGTCACTGTAGAAGTGACTCAACTATAACTGTTAACAAAGTTTTATTTAGTTTATCATATTTAAGTGTTATGTCAAGGTTTGTCCTATTTTAGTTGGGTTAAGTAGTCGCTGGATGCGTGTTAAGTAAACCGAGAGTTGGTGGCAATTTTTGAGTAGGTGTTTGGGGCAAGCTGACCCCTTGCAATGTAAGATTGTGTAATACTCCCCAGTACAGAAATGTCATCGAGCATATAGCCAATTATAGAGAAGTAATATGAGCTATCTGTGTCCAAAACTTACCAGTGTTTTGCTACTGATAAATTAACCGCGAACCAACTAACGCTCGCACTAAAACAGTACGCACCAATAAGAGACCTGTGTGTGCGTACCCCGATACTTCCGACCAATCAGAGTGAAGTGGCTTTGGGAGGTTTTTTTTTTTCCAAACAAAACTTATAACATTTTCGCTCTTTTGATTATATACACGATAGTTACGACTACGAGTAATAAAAGCCTAGAAGAACTCAAGACCCTGAGAAGAGGCAGACAGACCAAGTTTAACGAATCAACAATATCTAAAATTTTTTTCCAATTAAACCAACAAACCAGACAAATCCAAACTAATGATGAATTATGAACTAGTTGGTGCTCGCAAATTTAATGCGCAAAAATATGCATGTCACGCGGAAACCGTACATTTTCCCGGAATAAAAAGTATCCTATATGTTACCCAGGCCCAATAGCTATTAAACAAAAAAAGATTTATTCGAATCCGTCAAGTAGTTCCTAAAATTAGCGCGTACAAACAGATAAACAGACAACTTTTTTTTATCGATATGTGTTCGATTACTGTTCCTTAGCTTCCCCACATTGATTATTTTGTAAAAATATTAAATGTACAGACACACCATTTATACTGTTATATTATATATGTCATATATGTATAAATTCGGAAGTGTCGGTTTGTTACGTCTAAACTGCGAAAACGATTTCGCTGAAATTTGGTATGAAGATAATAAACTCCTAGATTAATAAATATTCAGTGGTGGCAGCGTCCTAGCCTCCTAGAAAGGCAGCGAATTTCGTAGGTACAATCAGACAAGTTGAAACAGATACAGATCGCGGATCTTAGTAATTTGGTTGGGTTATGTCAAACTCAGCCGACAGATCACGACTTACATGGAATTGACATATCCCGACCAAATGACGTAGGTTCGTCAACTGGCTCTCTTTCAATTTTCCCCATTATACATGATACGTTGCCTACACTCATAAAAATGTAAATCCTTCACAGAGAAAGAGCTCCCAAGAAAATGCGATTAGAAGTCTTTCTTTCGTTCTTTTCTTTTGATGGCGCTACGGCTACATAACCATGGCCAGTGTCAAGTAAAGGCGGGAAATCAATTTTCTTAGTCAAATAATTTCAGCAACGTTACAATATTTCGTCAAGTCTAAAGTCTAGTCAAAGTCAGTAAATCGTCAGTGCAGTCAAAGCGTCAAGTCAGTGGATTTAGTAAAGTGGTAGATGCTTTACAAAAAATTCTAGTGGAGTTTTGGAGGGATACAAAAAATAACACGATTCTTCAAGTTGTAGCTCTTGCCCACACTTGTGCATGATAACGAATATCTAATGGTTGATATTCTACCACTACAACACATTAAAACCCGAAACAACATAAATTTAGCTCTTCGCTAATAATACAAAAACACAACATCACTTTTTCACGTCCTGCCGAAACTCCTTTCCTCATATCATTCACACCCAGAATATTTGGACGCAACTTCACAGTCACATCGCATCGCGTCGCTGCAGTGAAGTGTCTATTACTGCAATCTCCCTTTGGTCAATTCACCCACAAAAATAATGTTGTATGAATGAAATGAGGAAACCCGCGCTGCCCGATATATACTGTGGGGCACAGTTTAAAGTATGTATGAAATTGACGGCATTTAAAGCAATATGCATGACGTCTGACATCATTGAGTCTGTCCATTCAGTAATTTAGATATATATCTTCGCGTGTAATTGACCCTTAAAGTGGACCGAAAATAAAAAAAAACAATAAGTATCACGTGATTTATTGCTTAAACTGAAAGATTATATACAATACTGTTACTATATGGCACCGTCTAGAATCGTCGGTAAGGTCGGTAGGCGGGCACAGGTATGGGGACGTAGGGCTTCTGCGCGCGCGCAGCGAAGACGCCCGAGTCGTATTTGCCGGAGTGGTAGCTACCTGCAATCGGAAGAAGAAGGATTAGAACAAAGGAAGAGGAGAAGCTTCTACGTTTCGGTGACAGTGGCTGGAAACCGAACCAACGCCCGACCCCTTCTTACGAGAGCCAAGCCTTGCCGTGGGAGACCCATGCTTCGGCATTCGGCAAAAAATAAACCGGCTCGACCGGGTTGCTGCCGCGGCCTTACAAAAAACTGGTGTAAAACGGCGTTATGCTGGGTTTTGTTCAGTAAGTTAGTTTACCGGCGGTCCAACTTCCCTCATCCCCTATCCCTATTCCCTCATAAAGGTCAACAACGCACTTGTGACTCTTTGAATGTCACGAGTGTCCATGAGCGACGGCAGTTGCTTTCCATCAGGTAACCCGTCTACTCGCTTGCCCCCACCACCACGAAGGCTTTATTACATTAATATAAAGCGTGAAACGATCACTCTCTGCTGGTATTTAGTAAATTGAATAATGAGATGCCATGTTGGAAGACATGACAGCTACAAGCACTACGTCTTGGCGTTTCGACATCGAAAACTAATTTCAATTAAAATTAATTTGCGCTTGGATGATAGGTTATTATTACTATTTATTTTTTGTTTTCGAAAAACTTACAGCTAATATTACAAATTTAACCTAACTGACTATAACGATTATGAGCTATTTTTTAAAGTTTTCACAAATAGATAAAAAAATGCAAAATTAAAATAACATGACAATATATATTATGCTAATATTTTTGTAAAAGTTATTCTAATCGTGGTTTGAAAGAAAAAAAGAAATTTACTTTATCTGGTAAAATAATTGATATAATTTAAAAATAAAAAAGTAACATTCAATATTAAATATTTACAATTTTACCAAATTGGCGCCTACTCAGCATGTGTTGCAAACTCAGTTTGCAAGGCTGGTTTTCATTGCAAACTCAGTTTGCAACGTTGGTTTTCATTGCAAACTCAGTTTGGCTTTCAGTAAGTGCCATAATATGCCGTTGCCTGTGCATTTGACAAAATTAAAACAAAACAGTTTCTTATAACTAACTTTAAAAAAATAAATAACATCCACTTTGAGTAGCGTCCTTACGCCACTCGCTTATTATATTATACTTAATAACAAGCTTAAAGAAGTAACACGATGAAGAAACTGGAAGGAATTAGTGCTAACGAAGCTTGAAGGTAGATGTTAAATTTGTTATAATGTTATTGAAATTTAACTATATTTCATACAGTAGATAAATTTGTGTTTATTTACTTGTAGTAGTCACGAGTTGAGTCGTCATGGGCACCTAATATTGAGCTTTTTCTGTCAAAAAATTGACAATTTTTTTTCGCACCAAAGATAACATTTCATTAAATTTTAAGCTATAGTCTCATTCCAATTTATTTTATTTTGCACTGTGTTGTGATTCTTTTTCGTACGCCAAAGGTTGCTTGGAAGAAACCCCTTCATAGTGATAAAGCCGCATTTGTCCTCTTAAGTAGTGTTGTTTCTTAATATTATCATGTTTGTATTTTTTTTTCTTTTGAGTACAATAAAGCATATTAATTTATTAATTCATTCAAAATTTACTTTATGTCCATTACGCTCAGAACATTTTTTTCTCTATTTTATAATAAAATATAGCTTGAAGTAACATTATATATGGCAAAGCGAAATTTTGATTCATTA